>JALKBU010000442.1:0-39796 GCA_023091735.1 Trichomonas tenax
ATGATAGAAACAAAGCACCTTATAAAAGAAATACTTATACGAATAATGATGGAAATCATACGCATAGTGTTTACGGTAATACTCAAAATACAGGAAACGGTACTGATTACATGCCGCCGTTCATGACCGTTTATGCATTCGTAAGGGTTGAATAAAACTGAATGACCACTAAAATAATTTTTCAAATTTCTTAACTCATAAATCCTTTCGCTTTCTTTCATTAGTTAGTTAGTCAAAAATTATTTTTAAAAAACTGATTAGATTTTATAAAGTCATTAGTTTCAAAATCAATTTTAACGTTAATTTTGTAAGAAATGAAAAATTTATTCTCTATTTGGGGGGGACCTAACTTTGTACTACTAACTCTGATGTGTAAATATATATCATTAATAACTTATGAACTTACAAATATCGTTTTTATAATTTGTGAACTTCAGTAATTATATAAAAAGATGTTCGCTGAGCCGTGGCGAAGTCACGGTGAATGCGAACATCTTATTACTAACTCTATCTAGTTTAGAAAAAATGGCGTCACTTCTCTCTATCTCAAATCAAATTATATATTTTATTAAATAATTATGCTATTTTTAGGGAAGGTTTTGGAGGGGCTATGCCCTCCCAAAAAATCCTCGCGCCGAGCGAAAGCGAGGCGCGAGGATTTTTTTTGCATACATTTTTACACAAAAAGTGACCATTTCCGCATACTTAGCTTTTTCATGTTTTTTTTTCGAAAAAAATCGCAATCTATACGTTAAGCAAATTCTGACAAATTATGTGATTTTGCGTATCTCGAAAACTAAAAGACAAATTTCAAAAATATTCTGGATATAGTATATATGTATATACTGTATTTATTATGCAAAATTTCAAGCAAAAATACAAGGATATCCTTGGTTGATACACCTTTTATATCGATAATAATTTTAAAAATTCTTTCAAAAGTGACTCTGCTATGGTACATCACTTTTGAAACAATTTCTTTAATCGTTATGCCTTGAATTTTGAGATCAAATTGTCCTTAGGTTTTTCACCTTGAAATGATAATAAAAATCGATTTTTAGTGGGTATGATAACCTTATTCACTTCATCTGATTTGCAAAAGCCGTTAATATTTTTAATGGACGTCTCTTTGTATTCCATCAAATTTTAAGGACCAGACTTCTATACCAGATCACTATTGACCAGAAACTCAACTCCATTCTTAATATTTGAGTGATTCCAATATTAGATATTGTTATTTCTTTGACCTACCTTAAAAAGAAGCATACAATCCATTTCTCCCATGACTATAGTTTTAATATTGTTATATAAATTGTTGTTTTAATAAAAATACACCCCGAAAAATAGATTTTTTATATTTCAAGGTTAAAACCGTTGGAAAATTTAAAATGCTCAAAATTCAATGTATAACGATTTTATAATTGACATACGAAGACATATATTATTGTTTCAATAAATTCACAAAAATAACTATTTGAATAGTTTATTTGCGGCTCGAAAAATTTTTTTTGAGTATAGTATCTATTCAATCTGTAAAGGAAAAGAAAACTGCGTTTAAGGCATTTAACCTTATAATGCTGTAACCAACTTTGTTCTTCGGTCATTTGTTTCTTCGCTTTCTGAGATAAACGAATTTTGTTAATTCAATGCCTTTGGATTTGGGATCTATTCTTTTTACAGTTTATAGTAACAAAGTTTTGGTTGTTGTTATAAAGATGAAAACGAAATTTTGCTCATTTTGATTTTGCAATAGCGAAGCTATATTTCTACTTATAACATTGTGCTCCAGCAAGCTTTTTTAAAATAATGATTTTCTAAAAAAATAAAAAAACAACCAAAAGTTTATAGATAAGAGATTAGAAATCGCTAAACCTCATTACAATATATCATATTCGCTAGAAATCAAAATTTAAATGTGCAAAAAAAAAATTCGAGAATGGTATTCAAAAGAAACAAAACATGAAAAACTCACAAAACTGATATATCTCAAAAATAATTCAGAAATTAAAAATTGGTATGGCAAAAAAACCAGGAAACAACAAAAAAAAGCAATTGAAATATCAACAAACAAACGATAGGATCAAAGAGTGTAGAAGACCAAAAAAAACTGTAAAAAAATAAAAACCAAAAATAAGAAATGAAAAAAAAAAAACAGAATTTTTCCCAATCGTAAAAGTCGCAAAATCAAACCAACAAACAAGTAAAGAACTATCAATTTTGTTTAAACAAGGTCGTTTTTTTCGAAAAATTATTTTCCTAAGTAAAAGTCGTAAAAAAAAGAACCCTGAGGAGCGAAAGTTAAGAGGAGGTACTGATGAAGAAATAATTGATGCAATTTTGAAGGTTTGAGCTAAAAAAATTTTTGGAAAAATGAAAAAAAGTTAAAAAAAGAAATTTTTCGAAATGCGAACAGGAAAACTTGAATACATTGGGGAATGGGTCATTAGGGAGCACCGATGACCTGATTAAAGCTCATTAAAAAGAATTTCAAAATGATAAAAGGAAAATTAAAAAAATAAAATTGAATCATCATTGAAAATTTTCACATAAAAATTAATAACTCAGATTTATTTTTGGAAGCGTTTAATGATTAAATGTTTTTGAATATCGATTTACAAAAATTCAAAAGCCTTTCAAAGTTCGAAACTTGTTATATTTGGATTATAGATAACGTGCAATCGCTGTGATCGTAGTTTAAAAATAAACGATGTGACTCTCAAAATATATATTTTTTTTCTAAAACCTCAGTGAAATATTCTGAGGTATTCGATTTGATTTTGAATGTCACTTTTAATTTTTAACTGAGGTCTTTTAAATAATTTTTGTCATTTTAATTTTTCAAACTCGAATTTTGTTGATTTGATTCTCTTTTTGTTTAAACTGTAGTTTGTGTACTTTTCGTTTGATTTCGTTCCTTAACATACTTTTTTTCGAACTTTTTTCTAACTTTCTACCCAAACTAAACCAAAATTTCCATTTTTTAGCAATTTCCGAGTTTAGACCAACGATTCGTCGCCATCATCTGATGCAGTTCGCTTTTATTTCTCTTTATTTTTTCTTTCAACTTTTTTTTTCTTCACTCAAGTTACTAACTCGTTTTTTCCATTTTATCAACAAAGTACCTTGAAAACGCTTATTTATAATCTCTACCTGATGATTTTCCTAATTACTTTTTTTCGGCGCGTTTTTTATGGCTTTTTTTTAAAAAAAAAACTTCAAACTTCCCGTAAAACAAGAAACCTCTTTATTAAAGACCTATAAAGCAACTTTTCGAGCTTTTCGCTACGACAGGCTTCTTACGAATTTGAACGAAAAATTTTTTTGGTTGCAAATAATTTTCCACAGTTAAAGTAACAAAATACTCTTCATTCTAAGCTCCCTTGTGCCTTTTCGAAACCTTGTTTTTTGTTTTTTTTTTACCTTTTTCATATTTGTTCAGTGATGAAAAAAAGTTTATGGAAAAAATAAAAATTTCCCTAAAGATGGTTATCTGAGTTGTTCATCTGATACTGATCATGGTTTGGTTTGTTTTATCTCTGCGGCTCTATATTTTTTTTTTTTTTTTTTTTTTTGAAAAATTTTATTTTAACACCTCTTATTCTTTGTTGAGAATACGATACCATTTTGATTCATATCTTCTTTGCTGCACTTATATTCTTGTGAAATTTGTTTTTTGTTTTATTTTGGAATTTTATTTCCATGAGAAAAAAAAAATATCTCCTAAATAATTTTATGTTGAGAAAAGAACTTCTTTATGAATGCGAAAATGAATCCAGAGTGTTTATCTTTCGAATAATTTTTTTTCGATCTTTCATCGACAATTTTTATGAGATTTACGAGAATTTATATTCTTTGTTGTGAATATATTCGGAACACTGACAATTTTCGAAACTTGATTTGTTCAGAAAAATGTTGGAAATCAAAATATTGAACAATAAACTTTTTAGTCTGCCAATGATTTGGAAATCATTCTTTGGTATACTTTGAGGTTTTTTTGCGATCTATAAAGTTATTTTATTCAGAAATTCGTGATATATATTTTTGAAATTGATATCTAGTTTGACTTATTCGTTAAAGTCGATATATATTAGATATTCGATAGCTATAGTACTTAACCCTATGCTTCTTTTGTCGATTGATTTCATTTTTTTTACGCAAAATATTATATTGACTCATTCGACCGTTAGTTATTAAGGAGCAATTTAATTAATCAATCTGATCTCTTTTCTAGGTTGGTTATCTTATTTTTGTTTATTATTTAGTGAAAAAATATACAAATTTGGAATTATGTGTATGCAGAAGTGGACATAGTAAGGAAATTAACCCTTCATTTTACTGTTATGTCCAATTTTTTTCAATTTTAAAGATAATATTTTTGTTCTTGATCGAATCAACATTTTAGAATTAGCGTGAAAGTTATTGATCGGGAATTGAATATCAAATCATCCGTGATACATCTCGAGCATCGTTTTGATCGACTTAAATTTTACATTACAAATCTTTAGCATCTAACCATTTAATTATCATATATTTCTTTGCAGCGATATATATATTATTGTAGCAATTCGTAATTGTCTAATTTTTGATGATCCTTGAGATTTCACAATTTTCCAACACGAATGATGTTATTTTTTGGTGAAAAATATTGGAAAATTCGATGATAGTTCATATCTTTAAGTAAAACTCAATGAGGATCTTGAGCCAAAATAATTTGGACATCTATTGTTCAAAAACATTTTTAATTGATACATCCATGCTGTAAGAGTTTCTTTTTCGATATATAGTTTGCGGCTTTAATACAGATCAATATTGTAAATGATGTCGCAAAACAATAATTCAATATTAATGAAAAAACATGAGAAAAACAGTCTAAAGTAAGGAAAACCACCCGAATATTCACAATATACTACATACAAGATTAAATGCTTTGGATTAACTTTGTTCTTCTAATCTTTGGTTGAATAATGAACAACGAGTGAGGCAATATTCCGTTTCTCGTGGTCAATTTTATGTTTTGGAGAGACCTCTTCACGATTTTCGTCTCAGATTCCTTGAATTGAGAAAAATTAAGCAGATCAGTGATTGTTGGTCTTTTTGTAGGATCTTTCTCGTGGCACATGTTTATGACGTTCGCATAGAACTCATCCTTGACGTATTCGAGTCTTGGAGGGAGAGTTAACAAGTTTTGGCAAATCGTTTTTCTGTCCTGCCCACGGCAATTCACCTGTTGCCATTATGAAAAACGTAACGCCAATTGCCCATATGTCGGCCTTGAATGGGTCATGAGGCTTATGGATCAATATTTCAGGTGTCATGAAAGGAAAAGATCCTGCAAAAGTCTGATCTAGCTCATTATCATCATGCATCGCAGACTCTAATTCTATCATAGAAATCGATCAAAAAGTTGGCTGGTTTAATGTCCAAATGTGCAACTTTTGCATTGGGGCAAGCACGTATTGCCTTCAAGACGCCGATTGAATATCTCTTCAGCTGGTCCCAACTCATATTTCGGTTCCTCTTGAAAACGTATTTTTCAAGAGAAGTTGGACAATACTCCATGAACATGGAAACACAGCTATCATAATATTCATAGTTATAGAGACAAACGACATTAGAATCGTCAACATGTTTCATGCGATCAACTTCTACTTCGTTGAATTTTGCTTCAATAACTGTCTTCAAAACAAACTCCCGCTTGTAGACTGGATCATATACTAAGTGGACTACACCAGAACTGCCAGACCCAAAGACATCCCTGTAAACATAGTTTCTGCTCTTGATATACTCTTCGTCTCTTGTATTCATTATTTTAAACTAAATTTGAATTCAAGTGTATAAACAGTTTATTTCTGCAATATACAATATTTTAATGATATAATATTCCGTACAAAAATTTATTTGTGGAGAATTGAGAAAAGTATTTAAAATTTTGAATATATTATTTAAATTTTGAGAAGGGTTTATGTTAAGCTAAAAACTTAAAAATACTGATCTACTCTCTATGTAAAGCCTGGATGATGATTGGGTTATAAAAGTCTTTTCAAAAGCGATTATATTTACGTTGAGTTGCAAAATGGGTGGAAATGATGAAAAACATATATTGCAATCCATAAGATTTTGTTTTTGAATACTTTTCAATTTAAAATAGCCCTTTCAATATTTCTATACTTTAAATATTTGAAACATCGGACCATTTAGCAATATAATGTTTATGATCCAATACTGATTCTAATATTATCATTAATATTTTTGAATGGACTCAACGAAGTATTCAAATATTTGCATCCATTTTTATTTTCATCCCAATATTGATTCATAACAAATTAATAATTGGCCAATTTCCTTTTTAATTATAAATATGATATCAAACATTATTTAATTGCACGTTACAAAATAAAAATCTAACAAAATTTTTTTCCCAAAAATGATTCAATTTTACGACGAGAATTCAAATATAAGCTATATCCTGCACTCTTTTTAATGGATATTCCATTAGATTTTGAAAATTTTTCTTCATAAAAATTTTATTGTTCATTCTTTAAACCATCTGAAATAGTGCTCTTTTGCAATTAATAAATTGAAATATCCATTTTTATAGATTGTCTCGATTTACAGATAACTAAATTACGCCATCGAACTACACCACTGTTTTTCGGATAAATAAGAATGGCCGTTAATAGCATTTCAGTACAGAAATGAGTGAAACCATTTAAAAGCTTTAAGGGTCTATAAAGTGTATAAAAACACTCTAAAGATATATTTGGATAATTTAATGCAGCGAGAACCGCACTCAATATGTTTTTTAAACATTTGCTGCATTTTATGTATAACTGAGTTTTCGGAGTTATCTAATCCGGCCTTCTTCAACCTATACTTGACCCAATTAGCAAATTTCAGAATGACTTTAATTTGAAAATATAAAAGTTGTTTTACAAATTTAAGTGATTGTTCATGAACTATACACTTTGTAGATGCAGGATTCATCGGAATAATAAGAAAATAATCGATTTTAAAATGATGGGTCCAAGTTTTTATGTAGTGCTATTAGAAGGTTTATATGCATATATAGTTAATCAACAGTCCACATATAGTTGATCACCGGCTGTTTCAAGGCATAACTCATGATTTTTGTTCAATTGAACAAATCAATTATCGAATATAATTGAAATCTTATCATATACAAGATACCACACAGTCACAATCAAGCTGCCTAAGATATTGTGATCATATTTGATCGCTTATTTCGATATTTTCGATGATCAATAATCTCAGCATTCTCAACAATATAATATAAATAAAAACTTGATTCTATTATAGACTATGTATGTTGGATATTAAAAATATACGTTCTTTTATGGATTATACCTTATTTGTGGTATTAAAAAACGAGACTATAAAAAAAACGAATCATTTTGAAGTGCATCGATCTATTCTTAATGATGATTATTGGAGCCACATTCATCTATGTATCAATGCTTGCTATGTTAATATTCCAATTGTTGTCCTTAAATTATTTTCCGATATTTGAAGAATGAATTTATAAGGACATGTTTTGTCATTGTTTCTACAATAAACTGATACTTTAGTACATATAGATTCTATCCATTAAAAATATAGTTCTTTAGCTGAATGATTTACCAAATAGATCTGATATATTTTTATGTAATTATTTGTTTGGGCAATTAAATTTTTATACGCAAAGTCGGCGAAACTCGTTTTTTAACTCACAGGATTAACTTCTTGCTAAGTTATTGAACCTCAATGTACATAATACTGTTGTGCATGATATATTAAAGAATTAGCTAACAAAGTCTATATTTCATTAAAATATTAGATATATCTTGCATCAAAAACATTGATTTTCCATGATGTGCTTTACTCATTATAATATATTATATTACCATTGTATAGCATTTTTCTAACGTAAAATATGTTGTTGTCGATGATAAATAGGTAAATCTAATCACAAATATGCTTTTTTTGGAAAAAAGTATTCCAATTGTTTTCACAGGACCTCTTTTTGATGTTCACTTTTGTCATAGATTCATGATTCTTTTTGCGCGGCTAAATTTGACAAATTTATTAAATTGAGAAGAATAGAGCAGGAAAATTTGAAAAGAATCATCATTATTTTTGGAGAATAACACACAGAGCTTATGTGTGAACACTTGGAATACTTTTTTGAAAAAAGCTAAAAAGCATATTTGTGATTAGATTTACCTATTTATCATCGACAACAACATATTTTACGTTAGAAAAATGCTATACAATGGTAATATAATATATTATAATGAGTAAAGCACATCATGGAAAATCAATGTTTTTGATGCAAGATATATCTAATATTTTAATGAAATATAGACTTTGTTAGCTAATTCTTTAATATATCATGCACAACAGTATTATGTACATTGAGGTTCAATAACTTAGCAAGAAGTTAATCCTGTGAGTTAAAAAACGAGTTTCGCCGACTTTGCCTATCAATTTTAGACAAGCCCAGATCTGATTTGTACAAAATGGCAATGTAAATGATATCATTGAAGTTCATTTAAGAGATTCAAATAGAATGCACTTGATGGTGAACAAATAACATCAAAAGCATGCATTTTGCAATAAGGTTAATTTATTGTTTTCTCTGATGAATTTGTTGGGCATTTACTGCATTGGAATTAAATCAAAACTAATTCGTAAATAAATTCGTATTGTGGCATTACACATATGACCTGTTTATTATAAATTTGCATCTATTTATATGCATAATAAAAGTAGACCAGCAAAAATTTAATATAATATCCCTTAGAATGTATGAAACTATACATTGGTCGTCTATGACGTTAATTTGTATATTAATAGCTTGTTTAAACATTTTGTCATTTAATTTTGTTTTATTTTGCATGAAAACATTTAATTTAGATTAATTTCGGTGCTAAACCACACTAAAGGATATGTTAATAATGGAAAAGCAAAGCTGCAAGTTAAATACTCTTTTGAGCACAAAAAGGTCAAAAATTGGATCGTGATAATTGAAGGCTCTTGCTAAAGTATTATTAAGCATATGGTGCAGTTTGGACTAAACATAATTTGTACTCAATTACTCGAATTCGAGTCATATAATTGTAAGTTTAGAAAAAATGATGCAAAATGGAGAACCTTTTGTGAAAATACCTTGAGTTCGATAGCTTAATTGAATTGTAGCATTCCTGAAGCTCAATATTGAGGTCTTATCATATTGAATTATTAAGAAAATCGAAAATCGCGGATAATGAACATACAATCACGCAACACATCTTAGTGACATCATTGACATATGCTCAGAATCGGTCGATGCAACTGAATAAAAAACAACAACAGATTTTATCGGAAATAACATGTTATTTCACTGCAAACGCCTAACGCAGAAGCAGTCCATTCCAAATATATGAATGTTAGACTTCACAATTTGATTGGAGAAGCCATCACTGAATTTGACATCATTTCTGTCATTTGTCAAAAATTATACATGTTAAATTTTTAAAGTATTTTCTTGCTGCATTCTGTTTTAAAAACTGTATAACGCCTATTTTTCATGTTTTGAGAGAAATTTATTTCAATAATTTTTCATGCAAAATATTAGCATCGAATCTCCACTCGGCTGATGAAAATGTGTTAAGCTGCTTCTATAATGATTACAGTGCCCGGAGAATAGGTCCAAATACTCGTTGGCGTAATAATTAAGCAATAAACATAGAATTTATAAATAAACAAACAAACTACAGCAAGGCCAACACGGTTAAAGTATTGGATCTATCGATTCTTCTCTCTTTATCTCCATTGGATTCGAACGCGCACCCCAGAGAAGGAATACTATCATTCCCAGTAGAACAGAGCCCACCAGTGAGGCGAAGTATGCCGCATTCTGTGAGAAAACATGTGTAAACATAGATAGTCCCAATAAAATGATTCCATTTATAACTAAAAACTGGAGAAAGTTCGATCCTATAAGCTGCACGAGAATGCAGCAGTCGCCAGTCTCGTATTCTATGATCTCGGATTCTTCGTATGTTTGAGCAATCATTATTTTAAAATAAAAATTAAAATATAATCGTCATTCACAATTTTTCTTAGAGACTAAATTTTGCCTCCCATTCAAAAAATTGGATTGAAAACCAAAATATCATTTATTACATGATGATGAGTAATTTTGCAATAAAATTTTTCGTTTTTGAATAAGAGATGAAAATGGGACTCCTGATGTATATCTTTCAGGTAAAAACTTACGATCAATGATCCAAAAAAAAATTCACAAATGATCGCTGTTGTTGTTATTTTTATTGCACAAATAATTAATTCATCTCTCAAATGTTCCAAATATAAAACCAAAATTCCACCAATTGAGGCTGGTTAAAAATGTGATGGGATCAAGTAATGGGTTGGTCCAATTCTCACTGACACTAGCATACGTATACATTGATGGGATTTTAGGTTATAAACTAAATTATTAACTTCAATTGAAAATGTGAACAATTTCTGAAGTCACTGTTCATGTACATTCATAGTTCACACCCAGGTCCATACGGAGCTCAGCACATAAACATCAATTAAGATTAAAAAACATTTTCTCAATAATTTTTAACATTGAACCATTTATCCATTATATCCATAAAGCTTATCAAATTTGTTATATATCAATCGCTTGGTTAAAGGTTTTTGTTATAGATAATGAAATTTTATTAAATATTAAGGGTACCAATGATCACAAATCAAATATTTATATGATTTTCATATAGGTGTTATGAATTCAAGAATAAAATTAGTTGTTATTACGAAGATTATTCTTTGATAAGTGTCCAATGATACTAACATCGTCATCATCATCGTGGAAGGAAACGAAGTCATCAAACGATCCAGCGCCACCGATAACATCGCCGTAGAGTTCGATTCTGTTCAAAGCGATGCATGGAGGATCTCCAGGACATGGTTCTGTCTGAATGAGCCTAACAAATCTCGTCTTGTAGGTCTTATCGAGTTTGTAAGAACGCTCAGCACAGTATTCAGCTTCCCAGTCCTTGCTGACGTTGTGTGCAGTTTCCCATTTAACACAATCATCTGATACTTCCAAAGCCCAACTATAGAGGCAGCAGGTGATGCAATAACCGACTTCTTCGCAGCAGCATCCTTCGTAGTTGCAGCATCCAGACCTAAGATAGTAACCTTCCAAGTTAATATAGCGATCTTTTAATGATAATGTTATCCATGGGAAATCAGTGTTTATGCGTCCACAGTTCGAACACCAGTCATAATTTTTATCAATTTGATCAATTGCATATTCAGGTTTCGTTAATTGTTTAGTTCCATTGATTTTTTGCTTTGAAGAACCACTAGCATTAATTAAAACAATGTTGTCTTTATAGAAATTGTGGAAGACACCTTTTGATCGATCAAAACCTTGCGATTGCGAAAGAAGTGAAAGACAAAGAAAATCCATTATTATGAAAAGTGACTTTAAGGTGATTCTCTCTTTCTTCAAGATTAGAGACTTCTGATCATTTTCAGATAAAATTAATTTAGAATTTCGTTATTATATCTTATGTGACATGATGATGTATAGTTTTACAGGTAAATAATATTTTTGACATGTAAAATTATAAAAAGCGGCATATTTTCAAAATGCTTAAAGATTCGATTTTGGTTACTCACAGCAATCTTTATTACAGAGACATAAGTTTTATATCGTTCTATGTCCTCGATGCTGTAATTCTGTTAGCGATTTTACTTACAACACCGCAAAATCCAAATTTTGTCGTAGAAAAAAATATATTTTTCAGCAATGAAAGCATTAACATTACGTTAACAATGAACCAGGAATACTGGATCTCTCGTTACAAACCATTGAATTATACTCCAATAGATTTATTTAATACAAATTGGCCGAATTTCACAGAAAATTATTATTATTGCCAAAATGTTTCATCACGAAATTGCGTTCCTTTCCCATTTGATCGCATATTCCGATCTATTTCTAAATATTACGTTATTAAAGATACTTATATAACAAATGATTATCTCGTTTACAACAAAACTATTTGCTTGTCAGTCAATGCGCGCAAAGCTACTCTTCCTGTAATCGCAAAATGTCGAGAAACTGTTAATCTTGGATTATTTGTCCGAATTTCATGGAATACTTACGGGCACTTCGTCCATGATGTTTTTGGAGCACTTTTAATGTATCCGGAAGAAGTGTTAAAGCTGAAACCAGTGATTATCACCAATTATAAAGAAAAAGATATATTTAAAGAGCATCTCGATAACATAGGACTTGGTGACTTCGAGATTAAGATTGTTCAATTCAATCCAATTCATGTTGATACGTTATTTTATATGAGACCCGAAGAAATGGCTCATGAGTATAACGCATATTGTATTCCCCGAATGTCAAAGATGTTCCACCAGTACTTGAAGCTCGATAAAATAAAGGCGACGAAATACAAAATTGTTAACCGCAAGAAGACGGAAAGAAGACATTTCACTAATGTTCCTGCGCTCAAGGCAGCATTAAACAAAGAATTCCCCGATATTAAATTCGAAGAATTCGAGCAACAAAAAAGGTTGAAAGATACAGCTTTGTTATTTGCTGACACCAAAATATTGATAGGCAGTGGAGGTTCACTGCTCTGTAATAGCATTTTCATGAAGAAAGGAACAGGAATCGTTGCCCTATTCGCAGATAGACTCGATCTTCCTGATAATGTAATGTTTGGTGTTTTAGGAATCTTCAGTGTTGGAATAATGCACCAAAATATGAGCCATCATGAAGGCGTTGGACCACTTGATGTCAATCCAACAGTAGAAGCTTTCAAGATCCTTATGTATGCTGTGAAAGAACAAAAATATCCATACATGAAAGGATATTATCCAACAATCAATATAACGAAGTTCTTCAAGGACGTTATGCATGAGAAGTACGAAAGAACAGTTTGGTCACACTTTGAGCCAATTATACAATAGTTTTGTTTTTATATTAAAATTGTTGTTTATTTGTTATATTTTATTAAATCACTCTCCGTTTTTCTAATTAGCGCTGTGTCAACTTTTTATTTTTCATTTGTTGCTTCAAATATCAAAATATATTTTGAAATTAAATTTATTAATGTGAAAAACAAGTAATATTCATAGGATACTCCTAACTATTGAATTCCAATATAAACATCAATGTGAAATGGCATTAAATGAAAATTTATTATGGAAAATAGAATATAAAATTTGATTGTGATGTGATGACACTGTAAATATATATTATTATTGATGTGTATTCGATCCTATGAATTAAAGGCATTGATGATAAGATTAGTTTTAATTCGGCAATATTAATGTCCAAAAATTGGATTTCAGACTTCGTACTTAACAATATGATTCGATGTGTCCAATGCTATGGTTCCATAATGTATTTTGAGATTAATTATAAATTTGACTATAGAAATTTTTCACTTTTTATATTCAAATATTTACGTTTTATGTTTACAAATGAATTCGCAAATGAAAAAGAATTTTAAGCGCAAAAGTCCTAAAGAGCTGATTCTCATTTATGCGTTGATTGTTATGTACATTCTTGCCAAAGTTATTCTTCAAGATTTTAATATTGAATACGAAATTCAATGCAAAAGTGCGAAATTCGAGCCCCACACTATAACGGCGACGTACGAAGAATGGATAGAAACATCAAATGTTACTGTTGTTCAACATAATTTTACATTTCTTGAAAATTGGCGAAATTTCACGAATTCATACATAAAAATCGTTAACAAAAAGCACCCTGAAGTAGTTCCTTATTCAACTACACGTATTTACAAAGTAATTTGCAAACTTTTTTATATGGATGAAACATACGTTTCAGACAGCTCTTTTGTTCGTAAAAATATATCCTACACAATGAATTACAGAAATTTGAGCAGGCCATTCACACTCAAAGTCGTTAAACACTTTGATCTCGCAATTTTCGCAAGAATTAACTGGCAGACATACGGACACTTCATACACGATGTCCTTGGCGCAGTTATACTGTTCCCAAAGTATATTATCGAAAAACCATTGACAATTACAAATTCTCAAATTTCAAAGATAGAGACAATTTCTTGAGGTATCTGCGTGCACTGGGTTACAATAACATGGATGTTCATGTTACACTGGATACAGCTGTTTTTGTTGATGTTGTATTTCTTGAGACCAAATGAGTCCGCGCACGAGTTTAATGGATTAGTTTTGCCGATGCTGTCTGAAATGTTCAGGAAACGCTTCAAAATCGAAAGCATTCACCCAACAAAGTACAAAATCATCAACAGGAGGCCTAACGAAAGAAGATATTTTACGAATATTCCTGAACTCAAAGCAGAACTTGAAGTGAAGATAGGAATAAAATTCGAAGACATGGAACTCGCGAAACAGCTGAATGAGACAGGACTGAGGTTTGCAGAAACTAAGATATTGATAGGAAGCTGTGGATCTCTTCTTTGGAACACAATTTTCGTGCAGAAGTATACAAGAATCGTCGTTCTCTTTGGTCATTTGATAGATCTTCCTAACTTGGTGATGTTCGGGTTCCTTCACATCTACAGTGCCAGCGTTATCCATCCGCACATCATCCATCATGGGGGAAGCGATGATGTTAACATAGAAGAGGCAGTGAACGCAGTTGACAAAGTTATTTATACTGTTGAACACAAAAAATATCCGTACATGAAAGGATACATTCCAATGGTTGATGTCACGACACTCTTCGAAACTAAGATGGGAAGCAATTATCAGAAAGATGTATAGAACCATTTAGAACCCGTTATATTGTAATTGTTATAATAAAATATTGTTTAGTATACATTAAAAAAACAAAAATTTAAGACCATCACATATTTTGATAAACGTGTCTCATTGCTTCACCTCTTGGATCTACATTACATGTTTCATATCTGGGCTTTGGTGTTTCATAAAATTCTTGTATCAGGAAATTACGTTGAGCAACACAGCTTCCAAGATTTAAATATTTATTGTTCAGACTAAATGTTGTATTTTTCAGATAATAAAAGTCTATATTATTGGTTGAATTTAATGTTGTGCCTTCTATATAACACTTGGCAAGGCCGTATGGACCTGTGTTATTAATAAATTGTCCATATCCTTCAATGTCTTTGAAAATTGTCTTTAAAATTGTTAAATTATTTTGACCTTCATTGATGATTAAACAGTCTTTGCAATGATTGCCAATTATCTATCAATAAGAAATATCAGCAGGTGCACTTTGCTCTAAGGTGGTAAATAAAATGCTTTCTCCTCCTGTGTTATTAGCTAAGACCAAATATTTCATTGATCCAGTAAACTCCATTGCGATGTTTGATTCACAAGCACTATGTGAAATATTAAGATTTGAAGCGGTAACAGACTCGCAATAAATTGATGTCAAAATAATTGAAGGAAAACTAAATGATGGTTTTGGATAATTACTATGGTCTGTTGAGCTGTGTTTAGAGTCCTTCCCATTGCATTTTTAAGAACAAACTCGATTCTAAATTATCATTGATCGAGCATTATAAAAGAAACATTTAATCGCTCCTGGATCATATTGAGTATTTTTATATGTATCGAAGAAAGTGTCTTCTATCAAGATTCTACTAAGTTGAAGATTGTCCTCGTAATTAATTGCTGTGTCTGAAATTGAGTCAACACACAGATAAATAATTCATTTGTCTGTTGAAAAAATATTGGCTGCTAAAGTACCCATAAAAGTTGAATTGTTCGCATGTTGTGCCATCAAAAAACTCTTCCCATGAAGAGAATAAATTATTAAATATTTCGAAAAGTTTACATTGCGAGATCTGTGATCGATACCAAGGCTGCTCTATATTTCGGTCTCAGTATATTAAAACTGTAGTAGTGTTTAATGAAATTGTTGACATTGATGTCCAACAATCATTCGAAATGTAGATAACCTTAAAGTTACACCCCTAAAATAATCTTTAAAAGAAGCAATTGTAAATCAATACGAAACAGTGTCATAAACAGAAACTTAGAGAACAGCACAATACTTGTTACTTCACGACTTCTATAGGAAATATTGAATATTATTCAAATAATATCTTATAGCAAGAGATTTATGAACAAAATTAGCAAATATTGATCGAAAAGAGACTAATAATCAAGTTCTTAATGATTGTAGTAAAATATTCAATAAATGATTTTGCTATTATGTGATCTTGGTCTCGATAATATAGCCATCGAATAATATATACGATCTTATATTTGGATTCTCGATATTTTGAACAATAACTAAAAAACATCAATGATTAGTTATTTTTGGCGATGCTGTGGATATAAAAGCATCAGTACATTGGAAAGCTTCTGTTATGCTCTTCTGCAGAGAGTTTGCTTTGTGTTCGAAGTATATCAAGTTCATGTTTGTTTCTTAGATATCTGTCATATTCTGCTTCGATTCGTTTTCTGTCTTCTTCAAGCGCAGTGAGTTTTTCTCTCAAACTTGAAACTTGAATTAGAATAATTTGCTTTTCTGTTTCATTTTTGTCCTTTTCCTGTGAAACATTCGCACTCAACTGTTGATCGAGTTTATTAATTTCTTCTTTAGTTAACTCGTGTCGCATTAAATAATTATCTTGGGCTGATAAAACGCAAGAACGACTCGAAATGTAGTTTGACAGATGTGTGCGTTCTTTTATCAGTTTTGCGTTCCTAATGTCCGCTTTGAGCAATTTTGAAGCTTGAATATTTGATAATTGTTTATATTGCAGTCTAATCTCTTCAATTGGTATGTCATTTGAATATTTGGCGTCAAAAAAGTCTTTTATGTAATCAGCAAAACTCATTTTTGCTTTTTGATCGGCCATGAAAAAATGAGATTTTTGCTTTTTTACAAAATGCCACTTTTAGTTCAGGCATAGATAGCAATCATCCTTTACATAGCATTTTCCATTTTGCTTCTTTCACATCTCTTTTTCATCATAATTATATTTCGTCATAAACAATATAATATTGATCAATCAATTACACTAAATCTAGAATCAATAAATTTCTTATAAATAAAGCTTGAATTTATTTAATTTTTTTATCATGAATGAAAAATAAATGAGGAATAATAAACATGATGGTTGTTATACAAAACAAACACTTTATAATACAACAAACAATAATATAAGATAAACTAATAATATCTGTTAATATATTCAACAGCTTGGTCAAAGACATGTTTGAACGATGGGAAATCAACAATTGTCGGTTGATCTCTTAGGTTTTCATGACAATGCTGTTCCAAACATTTATTTTCTGCCTCTTTGCATTCGAAATATTTTCTTTCTCCAACTCTTCCTTGGAAAGAGTTTTCTGGTATTTTATTGATCCACGAGAAGTATTTAATGCCCATTCCTTCAGCAACTTGCTTATACCAGTCCCTGCAATCATACTTAAAAGGGAATAACTCAACAATAGCTGTTTTGTATCTTGTCAGCCAAAGCATATGCGACAAAGCACTTCCATGAATGGAAATCATCATCGATGCATTGCAAAGCTCTTCTATTTGTTCTTTCATTGTCTGGTTGTTGAATATCGTGTAATCTATATCAATATCTGGCGCCCATTTCTTCATTTCGTCCATTAACTCTTTTCCATTGATGATATATCTCATTTTTGTATCCCTGTTGACAAAAACTATTCTTGGTTTCGATGTTTTCTTGCATAATGAAGCATTCACTCCATAGTATTTAATCGCGTGCTCTCTGTAGTTTCTAAACGCTATGTCATCGTATTCATAAGGCAACAAGTATCCATTCTTCCATTTCTCAGGAGTGACTTTATATTCAGTTTTTGGAACTCCTAATAACAAATTCTTGAAGCATGATCCGTTTCCGTATTTTGGATCTAACTTGATATTTATCACTTCTTTGTTAGTCAGTGTTCCGACAAAGTCGAATCCTTTCTTCATGTTATCATTCTTGTCGATAACCATCACTCTGTCTTCACTGCAGTGGCCTCCAAACTTCTGTTTAACCCACCAGACAGGAATCGTGAAATCAAACAGCGAATGCCACATGTGCTGCATTCCATACCATCTGCATGTGATGATGCACCTTTCGTTGAATGTGTTTGTCGCATTGAACTCGTTTATTGTGAAGTTCTTGCGAAGTAATCGAACAGCGTTTCTACACGATGGATAATCATAAGGAATTGGCCTGGAACCTGGATAAAGGACATTTGTGGCTAATGTGATGTTGAGATCCGTAAAGAAGAGGAATTTGTTGTTATCGAAGCATGTATTATTGATTTGGCAATATCTATCATTAAACTCAGTGCCATAGCAAAACATTGTTGTGTATCCTTTTTCTGTCAGTGATAAATTCGTGATTTCGTGTGTGAATGAACTATATACTTGTTTTCTGTTGTTCAAAATAAAAATAACCCAAATTCCATTAATAGGAATGACCAAATCTGCTATAAATTTGTTGTCTGATGCGTTTGATTTCATTATTTTGTACGATGAGAACTCTATTTTAGCAATATTCGATGTTATTTGAAATATTGGTAATTTTTGTTGTGAAATCGAGATATTTTTAGTAAATTTGAAGTACACTCGTAGTCTATCATGTAATTCTGTGTTATATTCTATTGATTTCAATTCGAATTTCGAATATCGCGGTTTTTTCCAAAGAATGTTAACGCTTCGTGCATATTCTGATGAATTAATATCATAGACAAAGTAGAATTGAATCGTTGTGACTATAATAATCCAGTAAAGAATCGTTTGCGAACACGAATTTAATAGATTTTTCAAAACAATGAAAAATAAAAGTGACAATAATATAAAAGGTGACAGTGATAAAAAGTGATAATCAAAAATGAAACCTTCTGTTGCAGCTATTTTAGATGAAAGAGGATGTGAAATTCCGAAGGAAGCGCCTCCGAGTGAAGCTGTGAACACGAAATGCCCGATAAATGTCGACTCTCCGTTTAAAAATTTTAGCTCGATTCAATTATTGCAAGCTTGCAACGAACAGACGAATCCACAGTCGAAGGAAGATAAATATTGGCATCTTAGGCAATATTATATTAACCAATTCAAAGGAGAAACAAGAAAACAGATATTAGACAAGAAAGCAGACGAAATACGTAAAATATTACTGAAAGGATCTCCAGAGCAACTTGAAAATCTCTACGCAAGTCGCCACAAATGGAGAACTGCAATTCACGAAGAAAGACAAGATAACAAGCCAATTTGCAAAGTAAATAACTGCATAAACGTTTCTGTTACGGGATCTGAGTACTGCATTAATCATATTACAGAAGATCCAAATCAAAAATTATTTAAACTTTGTCCAAAATGCAATAGACCACATCCAGTATGTTCAGAATGCTTTACATGCAAATGATATTATATTTGTGTTTTATAAAATGTTACTTTACTTTATAATTTTCAATATCAATTTTTTTGCATCTCATCATTCAATCTTAGTCTTTAAAACGACTACATTTCACTCCATTTTAAGTTGTTTTCGGGTTATTATAATAATATTTTATAGATTGCTATTTTTTGAATTTATCAAGTGAAAGAATAATGTATTATCAGCCAAAACATGAAACATAAATTCTTTATAAGATGAATATGTTGAGTGTATATTTGCTGTTTTGTGTTGTTTATTCTTTGTCGAGTTATGCTTTAGTCAAATTGGTAATGAAAATATTATAATTAAATCAATTGTATCTCTTCATTAGAATATTATATATCTTCGTTTTTATAAGCATAGAGTATGGACATATCACAGATTATATGGTATCGATTGCAAAGGATTTTATTGTTGATAAACCTTTGAAAGACAACTTTAAAAAAATTCAGAAAAAAAATTCATTTTTTATAAATGAGCGAAAATGATAAAATCGAGTACGAATATTACTCCGATGAAGAGGAGGACGATGAACTCGAATTGGAAAGAAAGAGGATTATCACAAAACAGTCCATTGAGTTAAAATCGTTAAACAGAGAGTTATATTCGATAATAAAGGACGTTAAATTCAATTCAGTCTTCACAGAGTTCAGAAATGTAATGATTATCATTCCTTTGTTCATATTCATTTTTTGGATCTTATCAATCGGAAAATACGACAAATTTTTATTTTAAAATTTGCAAAATTCATCCATGAATACAATTGTTATGTTATACTGTGTTAGAAATTGTACCTTTATTAATACAACCGCTTAAAACTAAATATTTTATATCAAAATATAATATTTTTACAAATCAAACTTCAATCTAGTGAATTCATTGCTTTCCATCAGTAGCTCTATTATGTTTCCAATTTTGAAATCTTAAATTCAAAATATATAAAATATCAAAGTATATTTTCAAATGATTATAATACAATTAACTATGTAGATGTAATGATATTGGGAAATGAGATTCTCGTAACTAAAAATCGACTTTTAATAAAACGCAAATACTAAAATTACTTCAAATACTGTTCGACGAATACGTCAACGCACTTGAGAATGCTGTTTTGCATTTCTGAAGCCTTTCTGAACTCATCATAAGCAATTTCATCATCATTATCTCTATCGAGTTTGCTGAAGAGTTCATTTGCTTGCCTTTTGTTATCCTCAGCATCAGTACTTCCATTGAGCTCCAAAGAAGCTGTAACGATCGAAATGAATTCAGTTCTCGATATCGTGCAGTCTTTGTTCTTATCAAAGAGCTTGAAACAGAACATCGACTTCTCTTCAATCGAAGCGCGTTCGCAGGTTTGGGAAACGCCAATTAAAAATTCTGAAAAAGTTAAAGAACCATCAGGATCTGTGTCTAAGACATCGAAAATCAATCTTCCGAACTCCTCATTCTTGATTTTCAGAGCCTGCATGAACTCTTTTGGTGAAATTTTTCCATCTTTAGAATCTTTGTTGGCAATCTTGATGAAAGCTGTCCACAGCTTCTCGACCTCTGGAGCGGAGAAGTGTGTGTTGTTTTCTAATTCTTCAATTTCATCTTCTGTCGGTTTGTGTGAACTCGCTGAGTTTCCCATTTTCTAGCTTTTTCGATTTATATTCAATATTTTTTCTATAAAGTATGAGAAGTGTATCAACTCTGGGGATCAGAACCAGATCAAACATGTATGGGCAAATATAACTCTTATGTGATGCCATACATAGTTGTAGTGTTAAACATATATAATATCGTTTCATATTTTTCATTAACAATTTGATATCAGCCTATTATTGAGTAAATAGCAATATTTATTATAAATATATCACATGCCAACAACATAGTAACATATTACAAATAATGCAAGCTCCTAATTGAATAATTGTTCAGTATCTTAATTAATAAATACACGAAATCATTGCGGAGACGACAATATACATAGATGCACGCACATATTACATGTTTTTAATGTGATGCACCAACTTATACTCATAGCCTCCCAATGAATATACTGAAATTAATGATTAATAAAAATAAAAACGATAGGAAAAATAATTAGCATCGTATATACTATTTTAATAATGTAAACGGTGTCAAATAAATTGTGAAAACGTGACCTTTAACCTTATCCACTTTTAAAATATGGTTTATTATAACAATTACATAATGGTAATGCTAATTTCGCCAATTTTGGTCGCTAAAAACGAAATTTGAGAGTTAAAACACTTCTTTTATATGAGGTTTTTTGTAGAAGGAAAGTCTAATGGCTAACTCCGTGTATGAGCTTGCAGAGGCATCAATCATATGACGGCAATACAGATTCATAGAGCGCATGACATCCACAACAGAAATATTCTTCAATATCTAATTTTGTGAATTGAATCAATTTAATTTTCGACTTTACTTAGCTCTCCTTTCCTAGCTTAGTTTTGTATCACATGCCATCCATCATACTACTCTAACCACTCATTAAAACGCATTACATTCCGAGACTGATATCTCATGGTATTAGATTTTCGCGGCAAAGTTCGGCATTATATACACATACATGAGCATAGTGATATATCGAACTCTCACTTCAAATTATTTTTTTGGTTTACATACCAATTTGACATGACAAATTTTTACATGACATATCATAAAGTTTATTTGTCAAAAAGCACACAACATCAAAATGCTTGTCTTATCTTGTTCTTTAAATAAATCTAATGATATAAATCGTTAAGATTCTTTCTTCTTTTATAGATTTTGGATCTAAAATTGTTATCTTTCGACAAATATTTCGCCCATAAAAATTCGTGTTTAGGATTTTGTTTTACTGCCAAACTATTTAGAACTTTGTGTATATTAATGTTTAAATGTGCTTGGTGTTGCATTTTGACTTTTGCTTTACGATTCGGTATTTCTTTCTTAAATATCTATGTTTTGGTTTGATTTTGAAAGAACTTTATTAAATTTTTGAATGTAGCAATATATTAATGTGATCAATGATGATATTCAATATTTGCTTTTATTTGAGATTTCTTCCTTTAAAAATGTGTTTTGTATTGAGTTCTGTTGCAAATTTTTAGGACATTCATGCATCAGTTGATTTGAATCTCTGATGTTGCTGAGTCATATAATTAAACGTTGAGTCAAGGGCACAAATATAATTGATTTGAATTTATTTTTGTCTTTTGTGTTATTAGAATGAACAGAGTTGTCGTCCTTAATGTAGGTGGCATGCGTGATACCGCTTTTAGTGAGTTTTTAAATGTTAATTAAAAATGAGTTCCGGAAATATTAATGTTTCAAGGGGGCATACTCTTGCTGACATTTTATACCCCAGATATTAGACCTTTGAGTGCCTAGGAGGCATGGGAGGAAAAGGTTTTGTAAATAGCAAAATTATGGGCGATGATGATCGAGGAGCTCATATCAGAGCTGAATACAATGTTGTGGGCATGGTTCAAATCGGAGCAACCGCTGGTGACAATGATCTGGAAAGTCCCAAAGGCGCTTCACCTGGTGGGCTTCCTGATGGAGGAAACAGTGGGGGAGGTGATAGTTCATATTCTAATGGTGGATTCGGAGGCGGTGGAGGTTCTAGTAGTTTATATTTGAATGATAATTTGATGATCAATTGTGCTGCCGGATCTGGAGTAGCATATAAATACAATGGAGCCCCTGGTGGTGGTGTTGGATATAACTACATCGTTTGCCCATCGTCAACAGAAATTTTGGAGTCAACAAAATTTTTAAAAATAACCAATAACTCATATTCAACGTCAAATCAGAATTATGCAAATGGGCTATGTTCTATGGGAATCCCTGGAAGTGGGGGAGGATGTGGATATCTTATTGGTTTAGGAGGAGAGCCAGGTAATTCTTATTCTTCTAATCAAAGATGTGTCGGAGCAAGTGGACAAAGTTATGTTAATCATTCTTTAATAAATGTCGTTGTTGAGGATGGTTTGCAACATTCTATTAATGAGTATGGTTTCTTCTCAATACAGAATCAATACCTATGTTCAAGTAACTGCGAAATGTGTTCTTCATCAATTAATTGTCAAAGATGCTTCTCAAACTATTTCAATCAAAAAGGGCAATGTGTCACACAATGTCAACCATCCTGCCAAAGCTCCGCGAACTCATACTCCTGCACTAGCTGTAACAACAGCAGATACCTATATAACGGTCAGTGTTATGATAAATGTCCAAATGGTTTTTATCCGGATTCATCTAAAAATTGCAACAGCTGCATTTCCTGTGTAAAACATGCGATGAACCATCAAAATGCACCAAATGCAAGAGCTCGTATAATAAAGTACTCCATGAGGGGAATTGCATTGATTCGTGCCCTCGAGGAACGTATAAAGATGGAGAATTTTGTCGCTATTGTTCTTCGAGTTGTTCGACTTGCGATAACTCCACCATGTGCACGAAATGCAAAGATAATAAGTTTGCATATAACGGCGAATGTATTTATGAGTGCCCGTATGGTTTTGAGCCAGAAGATGGAGTCTGTGTGAAAAATCCAAAATTATGTGTTCGATATTCTTCAAATAAGTGTGTTGTATCAAAAAAATATAACAACAACGGTATAATGAATCAACTATATTTGTGTTTTTGTTATATCGCGAGTGTTCTTAAAATTAAACAAATATAAATTTAAAAAAAATGTGCTAAATGACTCTAAACATCATATATCATATTAAGTAAGTGATTTAAATATAAAAATTTGTTATCAAGGCTAGATTTCAAATAGAAATATGAAAATCAAAATTCAAATGAATTATGAAATGAGAACATAATAATTTATTAGAGAAATCTAAATAATATGATATGCAATGGTCAAAACTTGATTTTACGCGAAATTTAAACAAGATTTTATGTTAAAAGTAAAAATTAATGAATATTTGGGGGTTACATAGATAATATTGTCTAAAAATTTCATTAAAAATGAAAAATAAATTTATTTTTTAGCCGTTTAAAAATTTTATAAATGAAATGAATTCTTCGACAGGATCGAGCACAAACTCACTGTTGAAATACGCAAAAGACTTGAATCGAAGCGCGTCGAAGATCACCCAAAACGCGCAGCACCAAGTTCAAGAATTCGAGTTGATCGACATTATCGATAAGAAAGGAGTCGAAGATCACAGAGAAAAGCATGAACTTAGGTCGAGACTGAGGAGTGCAGAAGAAAGGATTCAGACTTTAGAGGATATTCTATCAAAACAATCCGTTAATAAAACATCGAAACAAAAATCAGTGCAAACGAAAGAAATTCCAGTAGAATACGCTAATAGTCTATCAGCAAGAGCGTTATCTAAATGCTCTTGCTCCTCAGACTGTTCTACGACCTCTTCTTTACTTAATTCGACAACAGAAGAGAGCGATTTGCTATTAATACAGTCATCACCAATCTCCTCACGAACAGCAACGATATCATCACTCTTAA
The DNA here is from genome assembly GCA_023091735.1 of Trichomonas tenax. Lineage (NCBI taxonomy): Eukaryota > Parabasalia > Trichomonadida > Trichomonadidae > Trichomonas > Trichomonas tenax. The sequence continues at coordinate 24,880 of JALKBU010000442.1, forward strand.
ATAGCAAAAGCACGTCTAAAAGTTCATCAAAGAGCAAATCGAAGCCAGTTAAAGTTATTCTCGTTGATTCAGAGAAGCCAAAGCAGGCCAAAGAGACTCAGAAGCAAATATTCATCGTTGATCGCTCAAACAAGGCAAAAACACAAGATATTTCGCATTACAAGTCTAAAAAGCATTCTACGGTTGATACACTTAGCACTGATATCACCGCAGTTACAGATTCCACTTTGCCGGTCTCCAAAGAGACAAGCTTAACAAGTTCTTCAATTGCAACTTCATCACTAGAAAAATCAACGACAAGGCCATCTGCGCAGTCAATAACAGTGTCAGACAATACTAGTGAGCAAAGTGACGTGGCTTCTGACATTTCTACTTCAACTTTGTTGAATTCAACAAAAGATTCTCTAAAATCGAAAGAAACAAAGTCAGAAAGTGACATAAGGACCAGCAGACGTCACACGAGGTACTACGAAGACGAAATCGAGCGCAGAGCCCAAGAAAAAGTCAGAGAGTACTTAAATCGTCACCAAGAGCGAAAGAGAGCACAACACAGAGATTATCTCGAAGGATGGCACGAACACAGAGTTTACGAAGCGAGAGAGGCCGCAAAACCGATAACAACGAATGAAGTCATCAATAATTTGGAGAAATATGCTGAAGTTAAGTTCGTTGAGATGCAGAACATCTGCGATTCGATGCAGAAGAAGTTTTGCCGCTGCAAGAGAATGAGAGAGCTCGAATGCGAAAACAACAGACTGAAGATGAACATGAAGAGGATAAAGAGGGCCGTCTCTAGCTACAGGAATAGGAAAGAGCTCAAACAGATTGATGACATTTTTTCTGATGTCAATGAGCAGCAACTTCTTAATCACATCGCAGTTGAATTCCACGATTTTCTCGGATCAAATGAAAACATTTCTAGAGAAACAGCGTACAAGTTGATAAGCCGTGCTGCGAAGGCTATGAAGAAATAGCCCATATTTGTTTTATTTGTCTCATTAGTTTGTTAAATGTATTATTTGTAACTTCTGAAAAATTGATTTTTCTTTTTCTAAAAAAAAGTGTAAAATCTCCAACAAAAAATTTGAGTCGTCAACAATCAAAGTTATAATATAATTCTAAAATGCAATGACCATTATTTTGATTTTTAATTAAAATAATCGCTTTTTGCATTGTTTTATTTTTGAAATTATTAATTTCTGATTTTATTCGCGAATTTGAAAGAATGACAATAAAAAAATCTCTATAACATTTATTATTAAAATACTTACAAATAAAGTGATGCTGCGAAAACTATGTCGCGCTTGATCTTTGCGATTGCATCGAGAATCTTAACTTCGAGATCAGGACTTCCCATGACAGCGGCTGCTCTTTGTGCTTGTCTGAGTATTTCCTCTGTTCTCTTCATCGTTCTGATGACGCCGCCTTCGAAGGCGTCTGGATTTTCTTCCATGACGTCTTTGAAGGATTTTCCTGCAGCCCAGTTGTATGTCAATGCGACATATGTTCCATCGAACTTTCCCATCCACTTCTCCTTCGGTTCGTTTCTTCCGCACTCGAGCATGACGTTGTAGACCCTCTCGCAGATGGCCATAAGCTTGTCCCACGGTTCCTGCATCTCGTCTGGTATCTCTGGCTCTTCTTTGGCGCCTTCATCAGCAGCGAAAGCGCACATCAATGATGCGATCTGCTGGCTCGTGAGATCGTTGAGCATTCCTGAGAACATGAGCTCTGTCATGACAAGTTCATCGCCTGCGGTGATGACAGAAGCAACTCTGCCTTTGTCCGTGATGATTCCATCGGAATCGATGAAACCAAGTTTCTCGATGATTAAACGCATCTCTGTGAGATCTCTTTGCATGACGGCCTTCTTGAGGTAATTGCATCTGTCTGCAGCCATCTTAGAAAGATCCTGGAGTCCGAGCTTCTTTCTGTACAATTGAATATCTTTTTCATTGATGTTTTGAAGCTTAGGAAGCATCTCTTTCAACTTTTCAAGCTGCGAACAAATCTTTTCGTACTTCTTATGCTTTTCGTCGCTGTTCATGACGAAGCTCCAATCCTTCTTGTTGATCTTCTTCGCGCGATAGGCCTTCAACAGCTTGGAGAAAGTGAATGTCAATCCACCTTCATTAGTCATATGGTGGACATCGATGACCATATCCGTGATTGCTGTCAACTGTGTTGCATCGAGCTTCACGTGGTAGACTGTGCTGTCCTCTCTGAGTGGTGGATCAGGCACTATATCGCCCATAGCGTTCTTCTTGCCTGCAACGGCAACGAAGATCTCGAGATCTTTGCGCTTCGCTGCAAAACCTGCCGCAACAACACCGTATCCGAACTCTCCGATTTCGACGACTCTTCCCATCACTAAGATGTCGCTAAGGCAGTCTCTTGACATCTCCATGTCGCGCTTCTCCTGCTGCAGCTTTTCGATGGAATCTTCAACGACAACACGCTGCTTCACGCGTGCTTCGTTGTTGACGACAATAGCAGCAGCTTGGCGAGCATAGTCATCTCTCTCCTTCTCCTTGAGAGGCTCTTCTCTCTCCATCTGGAACTGGTGGAAGGAGCGCTTCATAAGGAGCTCTGGATCCATCATTCTTGTGCAGATCAGTGACAGAAGCATGTGGTATGTAACGTGGAACTCAGAGTTCAATGGCTGAGCTTCGCCGAGCATCAATTCGCAGAAAGGACGCTCTTGAGGATCACCTGTGCAAGCGATGACGACACTTCCGAACTTGTCGTTGTTTCTACGACCTGCACGGCCGCTCATTTGGATGAACTCTGAGCTTGTGAGCAGACGGCGCTTGTTACCATCGAACTTGGTCAAAGAATGGAACAAAACAGATCTCGCTGGCATGTTCAGACCCATAGCGAACGTCTCTGTAGCGAACAATATCTTGAGAAGGCCGTATTGGAACAATAACTCGATCAGCTCTTTCATGAGAGGAATGAGGCCGCCGTGGTGAACACCGATACCGCGTGTGAGGAATCCACGCAATGTTTGGATTTGTGGAAGTTCTTTATCAGCTTCGTCGAGTTTTTCGATTGTAACATCGATCATTTGGTTGATTTGCTCTGATTCTTCTTCTGTAACGAATGTCTTTCCTACTAAATTCGTTGGAAGCTCGTCGCACAGCTTTCTTCCGAAAGCGAATACGATGAGAGGCGCTTGATCGTTCTTAACGAGCCACGTTGCGACTTCTGTGCATAATTTGTCTGTTGTTTGACGAGAAACTTGCTTTGGTTCGCCTGTATTGAGTTTTGTGACAGCAACACCTCTGAAGATGCTCTTGTTGTCTTCCGGCTTGACTTGGGAGTACGCTTCGTGTACAGCAAGGTTGTTTAGAGGCCCTTCGCCATCACGAATTAATTTTGGTGGTTCTGAGCCACTTGGCGCTAAATAGAACTTGAGAGGGACGGGTCTGTGATTTGTGTAGACGACGTGGCATGGCTGGTGGTGAATAGATGCAATCCACTCAGAAAATTCGCGAGAATTTGGAATTGTTGCAGAAAGGAAAACAAAGTGCACAGAATCAGGAAGCATGATAATAGACTCCTCCCAGACGACGCCTCTCTCGGGATCTTTCATGTAATGGATTTCATCGTAGATAACCCAAGAAAGTTCGTGAATAAGCGAGTCTCCTCTGTAAAGCATCATGCGCAAGATCTCTGTAGTCATAACGAGTATAGGGGCACTTGAATTCACAGTTACATCGCCTGTTATAAGACCAACTTCGCCGAATTGTAATTGAAGCTCTCTATACTTCTGGTTAGAAAGAGCTTTGATTGGTGATGTGTAAACGACACGTGAATTTCTTTTAATTGCTGATTGAATGGCATATAACGCGATTGCTGTCTTTCCTGCTGATGTATGTGCAGAAACAAGCACAGATTCGTTCCTATGGACGCATCCTATAGCCGTTTCCTGGAATTTGTCGAGCTTATACTCGTATTCCAATAATGGTTCTTTTGGAAACTCGACGGGATCGATCGATGTCTGTCCATCTGGTAGCGCAACAAAGTGAAGAACGTTGTCGCCTTCTGTTGATTGCTGAAATGATGAAGCTTTTGGTGCTTCTATATATTGTTCCGGAGCTTCAGCAATCATTTATTTTTCTTGAAAATTTTTTTGTCTTCAATAAAATTTTGAATTAATAAACCCCTCTATTCATTTCCTTTTTTACAATTTTAATAGAAAAATGCTTAATTTTACATGGCAAATTTTTATTCTTTTGTCATGTAAAGTCAATAATTGTTTTCATCTGAATCGAATATATCTCAACTAATCTTGACATTTGTTATTTTTAGCATTAAATCTTAGATCTTCGATTTTTGTCATGTAAACTAAAAATTAAAAACGTGAAAAAAGAAATCTGTAAAAGAAATGATAATAAGCAAAATGAACTTACATTTTTTCATCATTAGGAATAAAAATGATCTATGTCAAAAACTTGAAATTAATTGAGAAATCTTGACTTTTCATTATTTTCATCAAAAAGTCATCGGAAATGCAATATTTTAAAATTTTAATTAAATTAAATAATATGATTATATGATTTAAAATATATTATTAAAGAAAAATCATATTGAAGAAAAATAATTATCGAGATAATGCATTTTTAAAATAATTATGGCCTCATTTATAAAAACAAATTTAAGCTCAAAAATGAAGAATATAGACAAAATTATATCTGTTGCACTTAAAATATCACAAATTTATTTTCCGTTGAACGTTTAGAAACAAAATTCTTGATGTCTGCAAATGAGTCCGATGAGCCATCATTTTCGAATGAGTCACTTCTCGACAAGATGATGAAGGAAACGAAACGATATATAGAGAAATATCACGAAGAATTACAAACTACATATGAAGGAACTGATGATTATCCGATGCCTAAGTGGTTTGCGAACCAAAAGATATACCATGACTTACTCGACACGTATGAACAATCCATGAGATATCTCAAAGCCAAAGAAAAAGTACTTAAAGAGCAATTAGAATTATTAACGACAAATCCAAATGGATCAGGCAATGATTTATCTGAACAAATTCGCGCACTTACGAAAAAGAAAAACGATTTACTCGCACAAAATAGGAATGCTAAAGAAGGAAAAGAGAATCAAGAAAAAAGGAGAAATTTCGATGCAAATCGCTTAAGACAGCGTGAAGCCGAATTAAGAGACATTCAAGCAAAGATTGAAGATCTTGAATCTCAGAAGAAATTATTAGAAACAGAACTTTTGACATATGCAGAAGAAGTCGAGAAAGTTTATCAAGAAACACATCAAGTTCAGACACTCCTCAAGAAGGCCACACGAGATGTCGAACAATACAGACGTGATCTCGCTGAACATCAGAACTCTGTAAATGATTGCTTAAAGCAAAGAGAAGAGCTTTCTAAGAAGAACGAATCACTCGCAAAGCGTGTTGCGGAGCTCGAACCAGAACGTGTTGAAGGCGAACTCAAAATACAAAAATTACAAGAATTACTCGCTGATCATGATCAGATGGTTGCTGCGTATGACTTAGCGCAGAAGCAGCTCGCACGCGAAGAAGAAATCGAAAAATCTGCAATTGCAAAAATGAAAGAAGCAATTGACGCAGCAGATGAATACAAAGCAGAGGCGACAAGACTCAAGAGAGAAGCTGCTTCGATGAAGGAAGAGGTTGCACGCTCAAGGCAGAATCTTGCTACAACACTTGCAGCTCTTAAAGATGGCGCAAGGACGAAGATCAACGCAATCAATTTCAACTACGAAGCTAAGATCGAGGATGCAGATAAGCAGCTTACAAAGCTTCTAGAAGAGAATGCACAGTTGTCTGCATCGATAGAGACACTTAGAAGACAGTTGACATTCATTGAATCACAGAATGCTGTTCTTAGAGCTGACGACGGTCGTGGAAAGACAGCATTTGAGGAATTCAGTCGTGGCGCAAGAACGCAGTTAGAAGTTTTGAATGCACAGCTTGCTGACTTGACGAGAGAGTCACAGCGCCTTAAAGACGAAGAGAACAGACAGAAGCAGAAGCTTGTGCAAGCAGAGAGTGATGCAGAAAAGTCAAACTCAGCTGCGCGCAAGAATGTTGAGAAACTTGAAGCAGATTTGGCTCAGGTTAAGGCATCACTTGGCGAGGCAATGGCTGCGCGTGCTGCATTACTCACAGAAAACAGCCGTCTACAAGCTGAGCTATCAAACGTTACAGTTGAATCCAAGAGAGCTATAGAACTCAAAGTGTCCGAGAAAGACACAGAGCTTCACATTCTTTCTTCCAAACTCGATCAAGTTAGACGTTCTCACCTTGAAAAGATGCGCCAGCTACAGGCACTGTTCCTCCAGAACAAGCAGTTCGCTGAGCAATGGAAGGCAGCAGCAGAGAACGCTGCGAAGGAGAACGAAGAACAACTTCAAGAGAAGGAAGAAATGGTTGTCAAAGCTCAGCAGCAAGTTCGAGCGCTCACGCAAGAAGTACAGCGTATTGAAGCCGAAAATCAACAGACACAAGCAGTGCTGATGAAGAAGCAGCAAGAAGTGCTTGCTCTCAGGAAAGAACTCGAGCAGGCTGAGCAGAGAGAAGCTAAGCAAAAGGCACAGCTCTCCGCACTCGCTGAGCAGCAGTTGCAGTTTGCATCACAGAGGGAACAGATGCAGAACGAGATCGACGAGAAGAAGACAACATTGAAGCGTCTTCAGAGAGAATACGCTGCATTATCGAAGCTGAGGAAGAACTAATTTTGTTGTTTTATATATATGTTGTAAATCATTATCTTTGTTATTGTAATAAAATCAAAATCTTTTAGAAATTCTGTTACCGTAAAGTGTCAAATGTCAAAACACATAAATTCAAGAAACAATTGAATAAAAAGGTGACATAAAATGGAAATTTGTGATTTTGTTAGTGAAAAAGATTTCACTGATATTTCTTCGACATCAAATCCAAGCTATCAGATCGCGATAAAGCTTTTGGACAAGTATTATAACTATATCTCGAAGAAATCATGTATCAATAATTTCGATTTTATTAAAACGAAAGAGTACATTACGATATTAAAAGTTACAGAATACATGATCAACACATTTACAGAAATACAATCAGATGAACTTCAAAATCGAATTGATGAATTGCAATTAAAAATGTCCGAGTTTTTCCATGCCGACACTCAAGGAACAGATAACGAAATATCATTTTCTGATGTAGTTGATTCACACAAGCAATTTTTCCATCAATTTACAAATTTGAGGGCTAACTTCAAGAAAGAGATTCCAGATCATGATCCCATATACTATCTGTCAAGTTTGCCAATTATATTTATTGTCATTCTTATTGCATTTATAATCTTAATATTCGGATGCTTTTACAATGAGAAGTTCTAACATTTTCCTTATCTTCCCCTTTCAAATTTTACAGCATGAGTTGACCATATACATTTTATCCCGATATAAGACAAATATCAAATATAGACTTATATATGTTTGTTTACTACTAATAAAACCTAACCATAGAAAAATATATCTGTATTGATGCATATCCATGCATTTGCACATGTTTCTTTATCAAAATATAGTTTTCCGTCTCTATATACATTAATGGCAACTTGAATTTGAGCCGGTTATGTCTAAACGCCTTCTTCTTTCCTCAAACTATTAGAGTGAGAGAGGGAAGCCTGTTTAAAGAGGATCTGACACGTAAAATAATTTTTGACATCCTATTTAACACGCAAAAAATAATCGTCGAGGCGGTTTGGCCCTTTCTTGACGAATGCCAAAAGAACTTGCTCCAGCAAAGCTTGAGACAACAATCCACCTCCAGAAGGCTGTCCATGATACTCGCCGTAGGTTCCGCGCTGAGAAGGCTATCAAGGTTATTGCTGCCGCTGGCCAGAAGATGATGCACACAGATGTTGTCAAGGTTGACCCAGAGCTCAACTCTCGTATCTGGATCCACGGCAAAAACTGCCCACCAGCTCGCATTCGCGTCGTTTTCGAGCGCAAGGCTGACGAGGAAGATGCTGAAAAGATGATCACAATCGCTTCTTACAAGAACGTCGCTTCTTTCAATGGTCTCCAGACAACAAAGGTCGTCGATCAGTAAATCTAATATCGTAAAAAATTTGCATACAATTGAAATTTATCAAATACATTCACAAAAATCATTTAAATTGATTCTCATGAAAAACTTTCATGAAGAAAATTACAAATAATGGTATTTACAAATCTACAAACAAAAAACTCTTTTTTTGTGTTATTTTGAAGATTTGATTTCGAAGAATCCTTCGTTATCAGAATCATCACTGTAAAGTGGCTTTGGTGCAATTTTACCCTTTTCGACTGGCTTTGCTTCTGTATTTTCTTGTGTTTGATCATCAGTTGATGATTTTCTGCCGTTCGGATCTGCTAATGAGTACAAAAGAGGAACTGATTTGTTTGGAATGATTTCTAAGCTGTGTGCTAAGAATTCTCTGTTCATCGGATCTTTTGGTTGACCTGTTTCATGTAAGAAGACAGAAAGTGAGTTAGAGTATCCATTAAACTGCATATATTCTCTTATGAGCTCATTAATAATGAAATTCTCTTTACAAAGGGGAATTTGATTGTGATTCTTCTGATCTTCTGAGAGAATGCGATATATTTCTGCCCTTATCTGAGCGGTTATCTGTCCCAATTTGCCTGACTCCCTGAGAGAGGTAACAACAGCATCATTAAGGTCACCTAATGAAACAGACATTTCACAATTTTGCCGTTTTAAAATTCAAAAGTGACATTAACAAAAAGTGCCAAATTAAAAAAACGAAGCAGAATAAAGATTTAGTTTTAGAGCAAGTTCAGAGTGATTTTTCACGACTGAGACCTCTATCTTCACGAAGGAACTCCAAATTCACTAAGAGAGATATAGACAATCCTTTCAATATTCCGGATGTTACAGACGTTTTCGCTGAACAAGACAAAATATCGCAAAAGAGGCAGGATGAGATAAAGAAGAAACAAGGGTTAACACTTAAACAGCGTCAAATGCTGCCTTCGTCAACTACATCACAAAGATCGATTAGAGAAAAAATAGAAAACAAATTTCGACCACCAGAGAAGAACAAAGATACTGAAATCAAAGGTGTGACGGAAATGAGACAAAGACAACAACATACAACGCAATTATTACAAGAACAGCGCGAAATTTTCTTGGCAAACTTACTTATCGACAGTCATCAGCGCGAATTGGACAGAATTAACATCACGAAGCAAACAAGGAAAGCTAAATTTGACGAATCATCTTTATCACTCGAAGAAGATCAAAATAGACTCAAAACTGTGCGAAGACAACTTGAAATGACACGCGATCGCGAGAAAATGATGCTCGAAGAACAAATACGTAAAAGAACTGAGATCGAAATTAAAGTTAAAAGAAAAAGCCAAAATGTTGATTTGCTGAAAGTAGAACTTGATCAATTGGAAGAGAAGAAGGCGAACTATTTGCTGTATACGAGCCTATTGGATAAAATGGAAGAAACATATGGACATCGTCTACAAACAATTTCAGAGTTTATTGATGCATTCGATCGTCTTGAACACGAAAATCTCTTCCTCATTCAAAATTCACGCCAACAGGCAAGCAAATTCGAGAATTCACAGAACGAAATCCAAGTGGAGCTTGAAAACACACAGAAAGATATTGATGTTCTCGAGCAACAAATCACGAGACTCAAGGAACAAAAGAGTTCCATCCAGCTGCTTAATGAATCTGTTCATGATACTGAGGATCTTGATTCAGAGCTAGAAGACCTTCAGAAGTTGATTGCAACAATCTTCGTTAAGTGCTTCCCATCAGCCGGAAATAATCAAAACTCGATTACTATGCTCAGTATGATAGAAAATGAGATCGAAACAATGATAAAGCGTCTTGATCTTATCAACGATAAGGAGATGATTGCTCAGAAGGTCAAGCAGCTTAACAACCAGCGCAGGGCTGAATACAGACTCGAGAACCAGGCTAGAAATGAGAAAATCCAGCTCGAGAAGAAACTGCAAATGCAGGAACGTGCAACAAAGCCTGTTAAGAAGAGAAACGGAAGACCGCTCGTTGAAAGAATCGTTATTGGACAAACCAAGAAGAAGAATACAGCCAAAATGGAAGCTGAGTTATACGAGAAAGAGAGACTCGAAAATCTCTTGTTTGGTGATACAATTTATGACTAATCTTATTTTTATTTGTTTTGTTTGAATAAATTTGATTTGTATTGTTTGAAGTAATGCTTTTTAAGACTTGTACTCATCATTCTTAAAAACAATGGCTTTCTATTATCCTAATTGGAGATATATTCATTCAGAATGCGATTCACATAAAAATCTCTTTAAAACTATCTTGAAAATGACTTGAAATTCCAATTTTTCATTGCTGAGCATGTTTCTCTTGATTGGATATGAATTTGAAAATCTTAGTTTAATAATCTATAACTTTTGATACATATTATGGAAGAAGAAATGCATTATATAAGAGCTCACAAAGCTATGATAATAGAGAGAATTGCGATGAAGATTACATTTGCCAAGTAACTTACAAATCATGACAAACGACAAAATTAACAAATAATTTTGCCATGTAAGTTTACAAAATAGAGAACAAAATTTTGTCACGTAAATCACAATTTTGCCAAAAAATATGTAAAGCAGTGTCTTTGACAAAATAATGAAATCGCAAAATGATCAGCGAAATAGGATCTGCTCATAGAGTAGATCCGGAATAACACGAAACCTTCGCAATTTTTTTGTGCCAAAATTTTGAGGGAAAAAAGCGGTTTTGGCCTTTGACCGTCCTTTTTCGCAATGCCATTTGACTTAGTTCCGAAGCACCCACGTGATAATGCCAAGGGATCCGCCGAGCGCTCCTGCCGTATCTGTGGCAAGCGCCGTGGTGTCATCCGCCAGTACCGCCTTAACATCTGCCGTAGGTGCTTCCGCGAGCGTGCCGAGATTCTTGGCTTCAAGAAGTATGATTAAACGGTCGCGAAACCTTTCCTAAATACAGGTTATTTTTTAATTTTTATTTTTATTTACAAAAATCATATACTCTAATTTTTTTAATCGGTAACCTTCCAGAAAGATAGCTGTCCGCCGTCGCCTGCGAGGAATAGCCTGATATTGCCTCCATCGCAGATGCTAATATGAGAAGCATTCACACAATCGTTATGAGCTTTTTCGATTTTGTGGAATAATTGACAGCCATTCTCAGACACGAGGCTGAGAGAGACGCCACCCTCTGAGTCGCCACCGGAAAACATGACATAGTCACCTGCCCAGTGGATATCGATTGGATATTGGAATGAATCATTGAGCATTGGCTTCACATCTTCGAAATCTGCTAAAGACTGTGTCTCAATGAAGTCCCAGATGGCAATTCCGGCCGGAATACGACGCAATGTGAAGACTCTGTTTGTGCCGCAGAATCCGCATTGGAAAACTGAGTTTCCGTCATTGACAGCGAAGAGGATTGATGAATCATCACCATCCTCATCGACTTCGCCATCAATATCGTAAATGAGAAGATTTCCGTCGTCGTCACCAGCGACGAAAGTTGAGTTTACTGTTGGATGGAATTGAATGCTTGCAACAGTATCAGACATGATGTTAATATGCTTCTGGTTGCACTCTGGCTTTCTAACGTCCCATGTGAAGATGCCGAAGTCTGTGCCGCATGAAAATATCGTTCCATCGCAAGAAATTGCGCAACATTCGATGCATTTTGCGTTTGGATCAACTGAATCTGGATAAAATGTAGCAATATTCTTGTTTGTGCGGATATCCCATATCTTTAGCTCGTTTCCACCGCCACTTTCATCATCAGTTGAGCAAGAAGCGAGAATTTGTGTTTTATCGTTCATTGTAAGTCCCGAAATCGATCCTGTATGTGCTACGAAGCTGCTGATTTGTTTGTTTGCAATTGAATCGAAAGTATAAATTTTTAGATCCGAAGATGAAGCAGCACCATAGCTATTTTGCGATGATGCTGTGATGTAAACGAAAGATGGAGTCTCGTAGCCTTTCTTTGGCTCGATAAATATCTCTCCAGTCTTAGTAAATTTCTTTGTCGATGTCATTTTTGTTTTGTGCCCCAAAAATAAAAAACATATTCATGTTGTGCATCGAACCTAAAATTTTTAATATCTTTTTCACATCAAAACAATATAAATTTCAGAAACAAGTTCTCAATGCAATGACAATGATTCCTATTCTTCAAATTTTAGTCTTAGACAATATCAACACCAAAATGAAATTCAATCATTAGTAACACGATATTTTAACGTGAACCTATAATACTCACAGGAAGGATATATAGTTGGCACACTAATATATATAAATTTCATGAATTGGGTTTTGAGATTTTATAACTTTAAAATGAATAATTATGTATATGCATTGCAATTGAAACTGTGTATGCTGATATGCTTAATATTAGAAATGCAGCAATATTTCAATGGAATTTCCATAATCTGATGTTATAGCCATTTCGAGGTAAATTTGGGGTAATAAGTTCCTAATTTTTATAGTTGAAGAATATAATTTATAAATTTAGAACTTTATTATAGAATTTCCTATATTTCCAAAACAAACATACAAATCGGAAAGATTCCATAGACTCATATACTTTTCAAGGAAAATGGAATATAATGGTAATAGTAAGGGAAGGAGGAAAAATTTACCACAAATAGTGAGTGCAAACAATATTAGTGTTCTCTGATCAGCCTAACGTCGAAATATTCGATATTTTACGGGACCAGTATAACGACTACATCAAATTATTACGTCACTTTACAAGCTTCAAACCAGGGGAAGCGGAAAATCTGCGCAATGAAGTTATTTCCTTTCTCGAATCTCACCAACTTGATATTTCTGTTCTCATTGACCTTATTAATAATACATATGAAAGTTGTCCATTAACATTTTTGTTTTCTGCTTCTGATTTAATTTATCCAACATTTATTATAAAATAAAAAATAAAATTTATTGTTAAATTAAACTTGAAAAATTAACATTTGTTTTAGATTGAGATGCAGAACTGGGTTTTATCATATGCTTCATTCCTTTATACGCTCCGTATAGAACAAATGGAGCACTTACAGCTAATGCATAATGTGCAACTCTACGAATTCGTTTAATAAAGGCTGTGATTCTGTAGTTAGTTATAAAAATTTAGAAAACTTTGGACGTAGGACAAAGTTTGCTAAATATTCTTCTATCAGCTCAATTCCCAATATAAATTCCAAACAAAAATAAAAAAAAAAAATAATTAAAAAAAAAAAGAATAATTAAAAAAAATCAATATTTTTTTATCCAATAAATTTCAAGTTATACATATCAGTATTCTTTCCCAGAGAGATTACAGAAGTTGTTTAATACAGAAGTTATTTAGTTCTATACCAAGCATACACTGTAATATATGGTGGCATATAATCTGTATTTTTAAATTCTGGATTATCATATATGTGTATAAATGAGTTTTTATTATCAAATGTTAATTCTGCTACCCAATAATCACCATGTGTCATAGCACCTGCTTTAAATCCACCAGAATTAGAATCTTGCCACATACAGTTGTGATTATGTTGTGGTAAATTATTAACAGATATCTTTTTAGAACCACCTATTTGATTACTACTATTAGCACAATATAAGAATCTATCTGTAATTTGTGTCCAAACACCAAATCCAAATAAATCATATGGATTAGTATTATTCATAGATGTATAGATAGAACCTATTAGATATATAAATTCTAATATATCGTTATTTCTAATTCGCAAATGATTTTTAATATTTATATCATCTACCTGTAATGATTCGAATTTATTATGTGTATGGTTAACATTAGATTTATTATTTAATTCTTCAATTATATTTAATCTATTATTCGAATTTGGATCCATATATATTATATCATTATTCGTAATCAGACATCCTGTAAACGTTGGTGGTTTAATTAAAGCTACTCCACCTTCTTCATAATTCCAAGGAGTGATTTTATTAATTGATACAGTATCTAATTCTGTGTGTGTATGGTTCTTATCAGCTTTAGTATCTAAAACCTGTTCAACATCTATATTACCATCTTTACCTTTTATAATAATCGAAGTACACTCTAAACCATTAGTGAAAGATGGGATTACTAACTGTGGTTCTGGTAGAACTGTTTTCTCTGTTCCGTCATCATTCTTAATAACATAATCATCTCTACCCTTTTTAACAAATCCTTTAATCTCATGTACATATATGATTTCGTTATTACCTTTATCTAGTTTGTTATCAAGTTTCGCACTAATATCGGTAACATAAGTTTTAATACTTTTAACATCTGTATCTTCGGCTTTATGTTTGAATAGTATATTCGTAATGTTTCGGAGATGTGCTATTAACATTAGAGATATAGTATTATAATAAAGATTACTATTTCGATCAACACTAAACTTCTTACTTTCTATTCTATGTAAAACTTCATCTAATAGTAATTTAAAGGTTGTGTACAATCTAATGATCTTTTCAAATAATTGGAAGTCTCGTGTATTAGCATCTCTTTCAACAATCCCATTCGATTTTAACTCTCTAGTCATTACAATTGGGAAATCGAACCAATCTGGAGGTAATACTGTATCAAATAGTGTTATGTCAATTCTTACAGTGTTTAGATGTTCAGATGCGTCTTGTAATACATCCAATCCTTCAAAGTCTACAGCATCTGCTATTTCTGATAGTATACTATTAGCTTGATTTAATGTTGTAGATAATTCTTGGTATCCACCTGATATACGTCTTACGAAGTTACTAATCCTTTGAGAGAAGTTAGATCCAACATTACCAAAGCTATTAAACGTATCAGTTGCTAGATCCATACCAGTATCACCACCAATATAAGACCACAGAGCATTTA
>JALKBU010000443.1:0-39751 GCA_023091735.1 Trichomonas tenax
ATCATTAAACTATATATTTCATCACGACCCAGTCTGTATAGTTATATATCTGATTCTTGATGAATTATTTTCTATATTTTTGAATCTTTTAATTTCATAAAGTGTTTAAATACATTTGCATATTGAACATCAATAATAAATAACTAGTTAAGATGCTTTTTTACATGATTGGTCAATTAGGATTGTTAAATATTTTGCAAATCGATAATGCATAGTAAACTGTTTATAACAATATGTAAATGTAAACTATTTCAATCATGGTAGCACACATTAAGTCAATAATTCAAAAACAAAACTCCTCAACGGGGAAATCATTTTGAACATCATTCAATGATAGCATATCACAAAACGCGTCGTATTGTGATACCTCAAGAACGTTAATTTTATCATTTCTCGGCTCAACTGGTTGTTGTATCATATTGTGTGGTACTGGTTGGAGGCAAAATGTCCTGTTCTCATTTAAAGTAGCAACATTTATACTTTTTCCTCTCTTTGTAGTATTTCCACGCATCTGCTGATATCTTAAAACATCAATATTAATATTATGACGCTTTAACTGCATAAATCTTGATTTTATGCGTGTGTCAGATCTGTTGTTGAAGAACTTAGAAATTAGAACCCATTTGGCTCCCAATTCTTGGTATTTTTGTAATAATAAGATATCTTCTTGAATTGTAAACGGAGTATTATTGACATTGGGTGATAAATACTTGAACCATCTGTCTTTGCATTGTCTCGCGTTTCTATTCCCCATCAATTGAGCAATCATATTCCAATCAAAGGATTTCACATAGTAGATAATGGAGATGAGCTTCTTATCTTCCTCATGTGTGAAGAGGTCCTTTGGGTGATAGCGCTTGTTGCTTAATTCAGGTATTTGTTCCATTTGAAAAAAATAATAATAACTAATTGAACGTTTATTCAATTAAACCATCTTCACAAAAAAGCCGCTGTTTGAAAATTCCTCTCAAATTCTTTTATTTTAAAAGAAATTTCTTTGTCTATCTTTGGGTTTTAGTTTCCATAAGTATGTTCATTCCCTGTTTTTCTTCGTCTATGTGCTATATACTGCACAAATTTTAAAAATACTGAATTTGACCAATAATTTTTTGTTATTCGCTATATATAGCATGATTGCATATCAACAATAAATATGCAATCATCCACTTTCATGCTCGTAATGATAAATGGTCTCGCAACATTCCCCATTACCATCTTTGAACCTTTATTAATTTTGGACAAAATGCTTACTACAGCTAGATTACTCATAGACCAAAAAGATGACTATTTGAACGAATATGTATAATTCAAAATAAACATATTGCTCATTTTTCGATCATATGGAATTGATATAAAACACAAATACCACTATGTTATCCATCTCATGTATATGCATCTCCACATATCTGATAACTTGATAGTGTTTGTTTGATGAATTGAATTAATATCACCGTGTTTATGGATTTCTCACTGCGTCGTTATTCATTACTCCTCATTTGGAATAGTTTATGATGAAATAACGTTTATGTTTATTGAAAAAAAAAACAAAATATATTTTCGATCATGATTGAATTTTGCCATCAACAACCGAAATTAATGCTTCACTTCTTGTATACGTTATAGGCAAATGCTGGAGAAACTACACAAATTTGAAATGAAATGTGATGATCAATATCATATAAAAATACTGGAATTATACTGTTCACAGCAATGCTTTCGTAGATTCCAACTTATTAACATTGATTACGGATCTCTAATCCAAATGATCTCATTTTCCAAAACATATCATCGTGTTGAAGATAATTAACTATGTTCCTCAATAATACTGCTCATATATCTATATAATTCAAAGTATCAGAGCTAGAACTTGTTAATAATTTCTCAAAATGAATTATTTTTGATTTAACTTCTTTATATCACGGGTATGACTTAATTCATGAATTACAATATATTACCAAAAGATTAATATCCAAATTATTGATAAATATTTTTTCCAAAAAATATCTTCATATATAGTCCAAGCATACAAACTATAGCAACTACATTATATGTTGTGATATTTCCCAAAGTCTCAATGGCCAATCTCGTTAAAAATAAATTTGAAAAAAATATCATTAGCTTCAAAATGGACAATAATTCTATAAAATGAAAACATATGAAAATGAATAATTATTTGTGACGCCAGAATGGATTATTATATATTTGTCAAACCGCTTTGGCGATAAAAGTGTGGGCGGTTTTGGTCCTACCTTTTGATCTAATGGTAGATAACAGGTACACTCTTCGTCGTTCCCTTGGCTTCCACACAATGCGCAACCGTGTTGCCCCAGTACGCACACCAGGCAACAAGCTTGTCGCTCACTACATCGCCAAGCGTCAGAATGGCCTTAGATGCGCCGAGACAGGAAAGCGCCTTGCTGGTATCAAGTGCGTCAAGACATGCGAACTTCGCCGCATGAAGAAGAATCAGAGAACAGTTTCCCGCCCATACGGTGGTGTCTACTGCGGTGCTGTCGTTAAAGACCGTATCATCAACGCTTTCATGGAGGAGGAAGCCCGCGCTGCTCAGGAGCGTAAGCTTGCTAACGAGCAGAAGAAGGGCAATTAAATCACCTTTATCATAAATGAATATTGATAATACCATTTAATTACGATTTTTCTAAATGAAATTACTACCTGACTCTAAACAGCCATTTACCAACAATTCATTTATCTCAATTTTGTTATCATTTTTTGACTCAAAAACCATCGACTATCAATACATCATTAGTATATGGTCATTACTAGTTTTCATATACCCCTTTTGAACTATTTTTGGTTTTGTGTCCCACTAGTTAGAATTTTTTGCAAAATATAATATATTTATTGTCAAATATCATTTTCATTATATATATCGATTTAGTGTTTGACACATATAAAGTGACTCTTTAGGTTCAGTACAATTTCTTGATTTGAATTTGCAATTTTTATCTATAAAAACAAAAAATACAAAGAGATGTCTCAAACAAAGATTTCTTTCCTTGGGCGGATCTGCGTTTCGTTTGTGTTGATGCTTTCGTATTCATCTTTAACGAAGTTGATGATATCAGCGGCTTCTTCGAAGTCCTCTTGCGAAACGCCTTCATTGATAAGGTTATGCAAATAAGCACCGCGTGAAGCAAGTTTTTCGTATCTGCTGATCAATGTGTCGAACATTCCAGTGATTGCTGTTGTGTTCGACAAAGAGCAAATAGAAACTTTAGAACGAAGCGGCGGAGTGGAGCAGAGACCGATCTTCCAGTGCTCTGTGTTCCAGACAGGGAACCTCATGTGCTGTGCCATATCCGTTGTCGACTTTTGAACCTGCGATTCAGAGACATTTCCGCGAATGAGTAATGCAGAACTCAAATACGTTCCTTGTGTTGGATCAATACTGCAGAGTGTTGCCTTTCTGCTCATTGCCTCAGTGAAGTATGCTGCTTCGCTTCTTGCAGCTTCCTTAGGATTGATCGGAGAGATACCTCCAACCAAGAACTTATGGTGAGGGAAAGGAACCATGTTTGTTTCTATTTCTGAAAGATCGACGTTCATTTTTCCTGCGAATCTAGAGCCAGCAGTGAGATCAAGCAAGAAGTTAGCGACAACAGAGTTCATCTGGCTGAAGGCACCCTTTAAGTCCTTGTCTGCTCCTTTCACGAACTCAGCAAGCTTCGTGTTTTCGACTGGGAAAACGCAGTTCGCGTACTTGCACAAATGTGCGCAGGACAAAAGCGAGTTATACGGTGATATGACAACAGCAGGATCGTCGTCTGTTGGCGTGACAACAGTCGCCATTTTCCATAATCTCGGATATTGCTCAGCAACGCGCTCCAAAATGTAAGAGCCGAAGCCAGAGCCTGTGCCACCACCCAATGAGTAAAGCATGAAGAAGCTTTCGAGGTGATCGCACGGTTCTGCGAGTTTGCGGATTTTCTCGAGGACTGACTCAATTTGCATTGGGCCATTCGTGTGGTAGCCGATGCCCCAGTTGTTACCGGCACCGCCAACATCAACACTGATTGAACAATCGCGGAATATATTTCTTATCGCGGAAGCTTCGAGTTGTTTCGTGACATTTGTTTCTGAATCGATTAATATAGCTCTTGCACGTAAGTTTGAAAGATCCTGCGCATTTCCTCTTTGTGTTGTTTCGAAAAATGATTTATAAGAAAGGTCGTACGGAGCATTTTTGTGGTACTCCTTGTGCTCGTTGAGCGCTTTTTCCCAAAATTCCCAGCCAATCTGGTTTCCACATTGACCAATCTGAAGAAAAATGATTTCAGACATAAAAATTGTGCACGTTTATTAATTCATGAATATCGATATTAAATTGAGAAACAGAATAAGATGTATGAGTGCTATATGTTTTATTAAGCAAATTTTGGATTTGTTAAGTTTTGAGAAAAATATCAAAAATATTTTGCGATTTATAAAATAAATAATTAAGATTTTTTACATATCAACTTCCATTTCCTGACAAACCATCTGGTTAAACTCTTCAATTGCATCTCCACCTTCCTGCAAAACCATCTGAGTTCCTGCCTTCTCGGAGACCTGAAGATAAGGCATTGTTGCCGACCAGTCGACTTCTCGAAGCATGAGCATAAGAATGTGGCGCTTATCTTCGTCTGATGCATCCTTGAAAGCATCTTTCATCTTCTGGATGGCATCGTTGCTAGCTGCAAGCATGTCGATCTTGTTCTGCTTAATTGGAACTTCTGGGATTTCCGGCATACCAAGAGGTGTCTCGATACCATTATTGTCGCACAACGTGATGACCTTATCTTCAATCTTTGTGATATATGTTGCTCGCATTGGAATACGAGTACCCTTCTTATCTACAGACATAAGGTGGGAATATCTAACAGCGACGAGATTGACGGTCTTCATATCATCAATGAAAAGACCATCATTAGCAATTATGAACAAAGATTCTTTGTGGAACCTCATTGAAATCGGTGCAATGGATCTTGTGACTATGTGGTTAAGGCTGTTGTTTTCACCAACTTTGTACAATGCATACATTGATGGGCTGGCGACAGCAACATAACCATCAGCAAACGAAGCCATTGATGTGCCGGAGATCTCAAGTGTAACTGGCTCGAAGTTGGACCACTTGTAAGCAAGCGCGCTAGTCCTTGGCTTCTTCTGCGGGTTGCGGCAAAGGTCTGTCTCATTCTCGGAAAGAATAACAGCAAGATAATCACCGAATGAAATCAAGCGCTGGACACATGGATATTCCTTAGGAAGCTGGACAGCAATATCCTTCGGCTTAAGAGTTTCGTCGAAAATCTGAAGATTCCAGATTTCCTTCTTTGATGTTGGGTTGATAGTTGCGAATTTTTTGCCTGTGCCGATGACAACATCATAAGCTTTACCATTCTTGATTTCCTTGCGCATCATTGTGTTATCGAAAACATTGTAGTTTCTTGAGCATCTTTCAACGACAACTGTGAGATCCTTACGACGAATGACGTTGTAGAGTCCATCTGTGTGGAAGTTCTGCTTGATTGATTTCGGAATTGGTGGTGATGGAACGACGTTTGGAAGATATGAAGAAATATCAACGATAAGGAGATTCTGTTCGTTTGCAATAAGAAGGCTTGAGTTATTTGTTGGATGAGCGCCCATGTAAGAGCCTGTTAACTTACGAATTTGTGGTGGAGGGAAATTCTCGATTTTCATCAATGGTTGAATAAGGCCGCAGATGAAGAGTGCATTTTGGTCGCAGAGTGCGAAGAATAATGGTTTGTGTGCCGGAGAATATGGAAGATAGCATGGCGCGATTTGTTGAAGATTGTAATTTGTTGGCTTCGATTCTTGAATTGAAACACCAGTGAATGAGCATTCACCAATGCATTCAATTCTGTTTTGAGAAATACGGAAAACTTTGACAGCTCTCTTGTCAACAATCGAATAAAGTGTTGATGTATATGGGTCGAAAGTAAAGTTACGACCCGCTTCAATATTCAGCGGTGGGAGTGACTGCTGGTTGTTTGGTTTGACAAATTCGATACCTGCCTGAGTAGGAATGATGATGCCATATGGATCGCCTTTACTTGCGCCGACGAAGATTCCAAATGGTGGGGTCTCTGTCGTTGCGATCTTCTGTGACATCTGATTGGTGATGAATGAGTAGATGTAGATATTTCCTGTTGCATCAGCAAGAACTAATGCATCTGGCGCCTGTGCAACGTAGGCAGCCGTGATATCGAAAGAAACGAACTTGCAGTTGATGCAAGTGTAGTCGAATATAATCATGCATTTAGCAAAAACGATGCAAATGAAATTTTCAGATGGAAGATTTTGAATTGTCGATGAGATAATAGATTGAAGAGTTCTGCATGTTAAGTTATCGATAAAGAATAAACCTATCGGATTGGATTTAATAAGTTGCGTTTGTTCTTTGTTGAAAACGTTTGGAATGTTGAAAGAACGAAGCGAACGGTTCTTGGAAAGGTCTACAATCGTCAAATTGATTTTGTGTGTACAAACTAAGACAAGGGAATCGCATGGATGCGCCGCAACGAGTGAGATAGGCTCTTCACATACGTGCCCAAACATTTTATTGTGACTTGTGACATGAAAACCCCATCACTAGAATTTTATTTTTATCTGATTAAATCGAATTTGGATTTCCTATGATATCGTGTTTGCTTATATATCGTTTATTTGGCTTATTTGATATATATGCCAAGATTGAGAATTTTTGTCATGTAAATATCAAAATTGACGAATAAAAATGAATTATGTCGTGTAAACTATATTATTTAAGAATTTGACATGTAAAAATATGGAAAATGAATGAAAATTGACACATAAATTATTAGTTAAAAAGCTTTGTCACTTTTATATTGGAAAGTGCCAAATTCTGAAATGTTATTGATTTTATCAGCTTCTTGTTTGCTGGTGACGACCATTTCAGGTTTAATGACATACGGTTTGATACGTGGATGGCTCATGAAATCGCGATTGGGAGATATCGATTCTTCGATCCTATCTGATTTGAATTGGATGATTTTTATATCGATACTTTCTATTTGCACAATTTATTTTTCTTTTAAGAAGAACAACATAACGTTATCAATGCTCTTATGCTTGGTTCTTACATATTTGAGCTGTTATATATTTTATCGAGGCTTTTCTTTATACTATGATCCATTTTCTTTCGTCAGCCTTTATGGGTCTTACTGGATGGACAATCCAAAACATCCTATATTCAAAAACATCAGTCGAGAATTCAAATGTTGTGGATTCCATAAAGTTGGCGAATTCCAAGGATTGAAATGCAAATACAAAACGCCAAAGCCATGTGTTGTCGCTATTAGCGAGGCACTCTCTGGCGCAATTAAAGAATCAGGTTCCGCAATTTTCACCCACGGCATCCTTATTCTCATCTCAGCAATAGGCTTACTTGTGTATTTTATGATTATGGCAAGATCCATGAACTAGTCAGAATCATTTATAGATTGTTGTTTGTTTTATATAAATTCTGTTATAGAAACACATGCTTGCATTTTCCTATCTTCTCCAATACTTGAAATCTTCTAATCACACAGATTTTATTTTAACAAAATCACAAAGATAAAGGAATAGGAATATAAACTCCTGGTGATGTTGTGGATGATTTTGGTAGTAGATGACTGTATGTTCAATAATAAATATTTTGATTAAATATTTCTACTGTAATATGATGTGTACGAAATAAACTTGAATGTAGATGTGGAATGCAATACATGCTTGGAGTGAGAAAGATTTGAAAACAGTTTTTCATCTGGAAGAATTAAAAGATATTGCTATTTGATACAAACAAACGATATATTTATTGACTTTATGAATTGATAAAGCAAATGTGAAATTTCTGCAAAACTTTGTTATCGGGTCTTTAATAAAACAAAAAATGAAACAATCTGCTGTGAGGCTAACTCCTCAATTATCGAAAGTTCCGACGAGTTTAGTTGACGACGAAGTTTTCCCGGAGATAACGTTTATGTCTAACTACCTGAAAAACGAGCATCTTTTATGGAAGCAAATTGATGAAACATTAATCGCCATTGAACGATCTTATAAAGCATTCGCACAAATGTTCAATCAATTAACACCAAAAACAAATCAAATTGCATTTGGACCACCAGAATCGAACGTTTTTCGCACACTTTTGATTGGAAAAAAGAATCAAGCAGATAGATTCAAAGATTTCGCGAAAAGAATCAACAAAATACATCAGGGACAGGTTATTATCTTAAAAGACGATGTATTTTCTAAAACAGTAGGATTTATCAATGAATTGACAAATTTAAAAACGAATATCACAAAAACACTTGACGCATTTCGTCAGGCAATGAATTCATACAACAAGCACTACAAGAAGTTAGAAATGACTGTCTTTCAGACTAAAGGAACACAACAGATGGCAAATCAAACGAAGAAAGCAGCATTAACAGTTCTCAATGAGAAATCTATGCTATTGCAAAACACATACATTGCTTTTTATAGAGAATTCGTTGATTATTTATATAAGCGTGACGAAATCTTCAATAGAATTGATTCATACTTAGCGAGCATTACTCCAAAGAGTATGTCAATAATTAAGTCAGTTATTGAAGTTGATGCTTCATTCTTTGCTGCTCCATTGGCTGAAACAACATTAAAGAGGGAAATTCCAATTCCTGACTGGGATTTCAACGACAAAGTCGAGCCCGAGGATGGAACAATGCGTGTGAAGTCTACAATGGCAATCGATGAAAATGAATTAAGAATTGCTAAAAATGAGGAATTTCTTCTCATTGATGCTACAGGAGACTTCTGGGAGGTTAAGAATTCGTCTGGACAGATATTAACTGTCCCATGTGAAATTCTTCTTCCTGTTGCATAAATTATATTGTCTTTTATAGGTTTTAATAAAATATTGTTTTAAGTCCAAACAGATATTTTAAATATACAGTGTAGGCTACCTTTCGCACAACAGTTTATAAAATAATTCAAAACAATTTATTCTCAGTTCTTTTCGATCTGCCTGACCATCCAGTTTTCCGGATTCTTATGATCAAAGTACTCGTATTTACCTGTTTGTATTTCTCCCTCGATATCTGTAGGTTCTCCAACAGCTCTGAACCAAGTTTTCTGTGGGACGTTGAATGCCCATCCGCGAGACTTCAATTCTTTAGAGGCGAAGTACTGCTGTGGCGTTCCTGGGCTGTAAAAGAATATATAAAATAATGTGTCGTTGTCGTATTTTTTGAAGAATTCTGGCTGTATGAATTTTGTGTGTGATGACCTCGGATACATCTGATCGTTTGAAAATTCATCGATTACCCCATCTCCTTCGTATGGAGTCTCTGGAATGTAATTCATTACAGAATCTAGCGCAAAACCGAAATCCTCTGGAGTAAGTGTTGATTTTGAATCAGTGTTTGGCGTAAAATCTTTATAAATTTCTTGGCTGATTATTAACTGCTGAGATTCGATAATTGGTTTTGATGCCGGCGGTGAAGAAGGTGCCATTGAAGCAGGAACTGAACTCGGTCCCTGAGATATCGATGATAGAGCGGGAAATTCTTCGTCTAAAGCAGACCGATTTCTCATTTGACAAGTTTACACCAAAAAAGAAGTCACTCCACACCCTAATTTCATACCTACTTAAGCCTATGATCCCTTTTTTGCCACTCACTTATATACATCAATTCCTTTATAGCCCTTAACTTTCAGCTAACGGTTTCAAAATACCAAAAATATGAAAAATAATTCTCAAATTTTTATACTTATTACATGCTCATCTTATATTTAATGTCAGTGTATTCCATGTTTTACTTTCAAAATCCCAAAAGAAACAATATTTTGAAATTCAGAATAAATATTACTGTACTGAAAGGCAAAGATTAACCAAATAATAACCTCTACCACTAAGCTTTATTTACTAGTTCACCAAATTTCAAAATTACGAACTTTCAGTTCTTCTCGACTTATTTATCGAAAAACTATCAATTATTTCATCGTATCCGAATTTTGCAAAGCAATCTATTAATATGTCATTTTCTATTTTAACATTTTCTTCAATTATATATTCTGATTCAAAAATTTTTCTTGAATAAAAAGTTCTTTTGTAAAGTACAATAATGCTATTTAGTAAAGTATACAAATAAACGTGATAAAGCTTTAACATTGATAAAATTGTTGAGGGGAAAAAAAATAGTTTATGATTGAACTAAAAGTATGCAAAATTGTTTGAGTTGATGCACACGTAAACTTTTGTTAGTTGTACCGGATACATTTGGTGTTAAAGTTTAGCTACACTGGATAAATAACTAAACAAGCTGGGAAAAAGCGTATTTTTCATAAAAACTGAAAACTATTGATGTCACAACAACAAGCAGAACCGAAACCATCAAGATTCAATCTTGATTGAGGTTTTGACATGACTCAGCAATATGAAAAAACTAAAATAACGTATTTATGTAAAAAATACGTTATTTTAAAGCAATGCTTTGTATCCCCATAAGCACATCAGTATTTCTGAATTATTTGGCTTAGATACTTTGGAATATTAATTTATATAGCATATAGAGTCTAAAATTTTTGGCTGTCAGATTCAAAATTCAAAAATTTGACTATTTTTATTGTTCCATTAGATAGTACTCTCAGTAGAGAATCTATATTGCTTAATAAAATTTTAAAAATATTAATTTTTTGGTGAGTGGAATAACCTCTACCAAAAATGACAATTTCATTTTTGACAATTAAATATGACATGTAAATTAATTATTTGGCAAAAATATTTTTGACTCTGATTTAAAAATTTGAAATTTGATTGAAAA
The DNA here is from genome assembly GCA_023091735.1 of Trichomonas tenax. Taxonomy (NCBI): domain Eukaryota; phylum Parabasalia; order Trichomonadida; family Trichomonadidae; genus Trichomonas; species Trichomonas tenax. The sequence goes on from JALKBU010000443.1 coordinate 10,833, forward strand.
CCGATTTGCTGTGGTCTATACTTGGATTTAATAAGGAAATGAAAAGAAAATTAAGAAAAAATGTGCACATTTTGAATTTTTGTATTTATTTGATTTTATGGACCAAGGAGCTCTTGAACAGTGTATTAACGCGCTCCTTGGTGGCGACAATGAACTGAGAGATCTCGCAACACCGGTCTTTGAGAATTTCTTTCAAGAGCCGGGTTCTATCGATTGTATTATCAATGAAATTCATTCTCCTTCGCAAGAAATCTATCGCCAATTGATACTGGTCAAGTTGCTGCCATTTTTGGATAAAAATATAGAACAATTATCGGCAAATCAAGAAAAATTAAACCAATTATTCCAAGTATTGTACGAATTTTTGAACAGCATTGCATCATCAGACTTCATAAATGAGGATTATATTATACATACAATACCAGGAATGATTTTTCTCATAAAAATTTTATCAATTGATGTTTTCAGCTTTCCACCTCATATCTCACTTCTCATTCTCCCAGATTTACTCTTAGAATTCGAATACCAACATTTAACCGATGCATATCAAAAATGTATTGAATCGATCGCATTATTACTGAAAGAGTTTGCCATTTCACGTTCATTTAGACGCTCATATTATGTGTACTGCATACTTTCGGTCCTCAATATATATGATCACAAAACAGGTGATGATGAGATACAAAATCAAATTGTTTTTAAACTCAAAGAAGAGATTTTCACACCAATTCTCAAACACTGGAATATATATATAAAAATATGGTCGAATCTTGGATTTGCAATCAACAATAGTTTTCTTCCATTGGTTAACCTCGAGATATCATTCTTCTTGCGTGTTAAGTGTGAAACAACATCGCTTTTGAATTTTTTGATTCCATATGAATACGCGATAATAAATGGATGTTTAAACGAAGTTCAGATTAAAGATAAGATCAATTACGCGCTTCGATCATCGGAAATGATCATAGAAGAGAACTCTTGCTTGTCAGTAGATATGTATCATACTATAGAAAGTCTGATGTCGTGGATTTATTATGGATATGAACAAGCACCTTTTTTGGAGTATTTTCTTAATTACGTTGTTGAAGCAATACAAATGGAGAATATTAACAAAGTCTGCACTGGCTTCTATGCTCTTTCACTGTTAATCAGCAGATCGCCTGGTTTATTGACTGAATGTGCCGATAACTTTAAAGAGATATTGTCGAACTTGCTGCAAAGTGGTAATGAAATTGCAGTGTTTACTGCTTTAAATTCAATGATTGCTATAACAGATGCTTCTCCTGAATCTGTGTTTGTATTAAGTGAACATATATCATATGTATTCACTTTCTTTAATATAGAAACTCCTGAAGAAATATTGATATCGGCTTGCGAACTAATTACAAAAGTTTCAGGGAAAATTCAATATTATTCTGGTGATGTTTCTCAATATTATCCTGAAATTAATGTTTCTGCCTCAACTGAATCATCGCAAATCTTTTCTAATATAATATCGCATGTCATACAGAGCGGATTTTACTATTTGAAGAATTTCTCAGATGAAATGTTGCAATTTCAGCAATCATATGTTATAGAGTTATTAAATTCTTCTGATATCCAAGTTCAAGCACATGGAGCATATATAGCAGCAACAATGTGCGAGGCTGTTCCAAAGCACGCATTTACATTTATACAAGAAGTCAATCAAAGAATCACGGCAATGCTGCAATCGTTCACTGAAATGGATCAAAGTTGGTGCGATTCATTAAATTACATTATATTGACATTATCAACAGTACTTGAAATATATAGAGGACAGATTTATACAATTATATATCCTAATATTTGCATAGCGATGGACATTTGTGCAAACGAATCTTGTCCAATATATGTTTTGGAAAATGCAGTTCCTGATTTCATACAAATCAAAAAGATATCAGATATACATCTAACGCCATTGCTGCAACAAAGAATCATGAATATGTTATCAACAAATGAGATCAATGATTCCATAATAACTTTAGTTTCCTCTTTTTACAGCCAATTCGATCAGTCATTAGTAGAAAATTATATATCCACATTAATTGCATCATATTCATTAGATAACTTAGCTTTATTTATTTCCAGTCACAATGGCGATCAAGCAATTGAACTTCTTTCTAATGTGATACAGAATTTCCAGATAGAAAATTTTGAAAACATCATTATATGCATAAGATCACTTTGCGAGAGAACCGATAAGAACGTTGATACTCTGCTTGGAAATATGTTTGCTGCAACACAGCATTTGCACACTGGATACCTTTGTAAATTAGTTGAATTAGTGCAGGCTGCAGTCGCCTACAAATCATGCTCAGACCAATTCGTTGAAATGATATCTGAGAGCATTGCGTCTGTCGAATCATCAATTTTCTTTGAATACCAGATTCGATATTTCACGATGCTTGGCATTTTCTATGACTTAGAACACATGCAAATAGGCTTTGCACGCATAAATCCAATCATTTCTTCGATAACGCAAGAAACAATTTCCAAGATTGTGTTTTTCGAAGCAGCCGCAGAATATCAACTCGTTCTATTGAAATACGGCGTTGTCCTTGACAATACTGATCTTTTGTTACGTTATATTAGATTCCCTCATTACTACCAAGACAAGATTCTAGAATTCTTACTTGCTGCAACAAAAGTCAGCAATGTAACTTTGATACATATTTCCATTCGTTTGCTTGTTCAATATCTTTCCCATTCACAGAGAAATGAAATCTCATATCCAATATCCGATAGTCTTAAGTCCCAAATAATCAGCCAGCTGAAGACTTTGATGACAGATTCAGCAGTTATGCAAATCATCAAAGAAGAAGCAAGCCAATATATACAGCAATTAAATAGCTTGCTTGATATTATTCAAGAAGAATAAATGTTATTTACAAAAAAATATATAGAATAAATAAAACTAATTACGCATTTTCCTTGTGGACTTCTTTGATGTTATCTTCTTCTTCGCCTCGTCTTTAACATGCTGCTTCGTGACCTCCAAGAAAGGCGTTGGAGACATTCCATCTAAAGAACCAAGAAGATTATCTAATTTCGTGATCTCGAACACAAGATCCTTCGCTCGAGGTCCAACAATCATGAGCCTTGGTTCTAACTGTGCAACATTAACACCCATCTGTAATTCCTCTATCAATGCTCGCAATCTCGCGTTCTCTTCTTCCAAATCGTGTATTCTCTTGAACTTGTTTGTTACTTTGCTCGAAGGACGCTTCTGGACATCCTGCTGAGCTTGCTCTGTCTTTCTTTCCTCGAATTTCACGTCCGGACAGATTCCGCACTTAATCTCTGTCTTAGGAACTTTTGCTTGAAGCTTTCTCACCATAGACTGCGTCAATCCATTGTTGCCTCTGAGATCCAAAAGCTTCAAGGGAACATCGAGAAGGGCATCTTCTATGATGTCGAAGAACCTGAACGTGAACTCGTTGTTCCTCAAGTCCAGCTTCTGGAGGCAAACATCCTGCGAAGGAACGCCGAGAACGTGATCTTTCCATGCGGCTTCGGATTGAATGAAGACGTGGAAAGCGAGCAGCGAGCGCAAGTCATACGTGCACTCGTCAGTCAGTCCGCACTTTCTGAACTGGACTTCGACGATTGAACGCTTCCTTAACGCGCGGCACAATCTCGAAAATCCTTTATCGCCGAGAGGTATATCGCAGAACCTCAGAACGCGCAGCATGTTGCTGGAGAAGATGGTGCCCGCGAGAAGGTCTATTTCTGTCGGTGCAAATGGAATTGTTCGGAATTTCAAGAATTGGAGAATCTCTGATTGAGCGATTGTTGTGCATACGGTCTTTGTGAGCTTATTCGTAAATCCTTTTGTCTTTTTGCACGTAGAATTCAATAACGTTAATGGATAAACAGGTCGTTTGTTCGATCTTGGGTCGTCTGCCTGTAACTGCTCGTTCTTTCTGTCAGTTTTGATTAAAAGATCGCAATTAAATCCGACTCCTTGTGCTTTTTCTGCAAAATTTTCGGGAAGAGATTTCATAAGCTGCTCAAAAACCTCAGGCGTGATTCTTGAGAGGTCGAACTTGTAAATGTCGTCCTTAAATTTCGCGATTTCTTCGATTTCTTTGTTTGTTAAAGGTTCTGTTTTCTTCATTTTGGAGAAAACTGACATTCTTAACGTCTTTTTTTTCTCATACTAAATTTTAACAAATTTAGCTTATGCTGCAAATTCTTATTCCGAAAAGTAAATTTATCTTCGATTTTAAACATTTTATAAAAACATCTCAAATATCATCACCTAAATATTCACAAATCAACAGTTTCTCTTAATGATTCATATATAATTTGTTTTGCTCTTTAATATGGACTTGTCTAGATTTCAGCAATACATGTAGATAAAGAGAAAAATGGAGAAAAAGATTACCGATGATTATTGGAGAATTTTTCAAAAATAATCGTCGTTATTTTTTATCGAGATTATCTTGAAGATTTACCGATAAACATCATGTGTAGACCCTAAATTTTAGTCGTTCACAAGATTCAAATGTTTACGTCACCAAAAAAAATAAAAAATGAGTTTTGACCACATAGGAAAGTACACCGTCATCAAAGAGCTTGGCGAAGGTACTTCTGCGAAGGTCAAATTGTGCCAGGACCCCGATACTGGCAAAAAAGTTGCGATTAAAATTATAAAGAAAGAATTATTCGAGAAAAAAGCAGATTTCAAGCGAAAAATCATGAGAGAAATTGCACTAATGCAGTTCCTGAAGCACCCTTACTTAATAGAACTCTATGAAGTCTACGAAAGCGCAAATCACTTATATATGATTTTAGAATACGCGCCGAAAGGTGAATTGTTTGATTATCTCATTTCACACAGATTCTTAAAACCAGAAACAGCCCTCCATTTCTTCAGACAAATTATTTACGGAATCGAGTATTTACACGCAAATTCAATTTGCCACAGAGATTTAAAACCAGAAAATATTCTTATCGACGAAAACGAGAACCTGAAGATCGCAGACTTCGGTTTCGCCAGATGGATGCGCACAAACACTGCGAAAACATCATGTGGATCCCCACACTACGCTGCTCCTGAAGTCATTCGCGGCACGCCATACGATGGACGTGTCGCTGACGTTTGGAGCTGTGGCGTAATTTTGTTTGCTTTGGTAGCAGTATGTATTACATATGGATTCCGTGTGCAGCAGTATCGTATTTTTATGTGATACCACCAAACACGGGATTCAATTTTTTTTTAGAATTATACTAACACACAGGGTTATTTACCATTCGATGATCCATCAGTCAGAACAGTCTTGACGAAGGTTAAGACCGGTATTTATAAGATGCCAAACATCACATCAGAGCCAATCAAGGATTTGATCAGCAAAATCCTTGTTGTCAATGTTAATCAGCGTTTCACAATTCAACAGATCAAGCAGCACCCTGCTTTCCGCCTCTACTATCCAGAAGGCTACATTTTCCCGAGACCGCTTCCACATCCACCACTCGACGGCCCTATCGAGGTGAAAGATCCGGAATTCTACAGCCTCCTTCAGAACGTCGGCTACGACAACAATGATCAGATCATGGAGGAGCTCAGAGAGGAAGGCCCGACATCAGCCAAACTCTTCCACGTCCTTTACTCGAGGAGTACAGACTTAAGCTCACTTCCTTGGGCTTCAGCGAACGAAACTGTTACACCAACACCTGTTATCAGCAGCCTCGATGGATTTATGCCATCGAGTGTCGGTCTGAGCCTGCAGGATACCAATGTTGGCTTGGCGAACAACAGCTACAGTCTCTACGAGAGCTTCAGAGACTCGCGCGCATGGGATTTGGTCGGTAAGAATGATACAGAAGAATTCGTTGTTTCGGATGAAGAGAAGTACTTCTTGTTCCCAACGAAGGTTGCTCCGGCTACAGAGGTCTGCCTCCAGCTGCAGAACGACTTCAAGGCCCGCGGAATAGACTACTTCTTCCCGAACGACCAGTTGTTCATTATTCGCGACAACGATTTCGAGTCATTCTTCAACGTATTTGTCAAGCAGATACACCGCACCGCAGTCACAGTGGGCATTGTCCAGCGCGCAGGAAACACAGAGAGGCTTGAACCTCTGAAGCAAGCAATCGATGCTATTCTTACTAAGTATGCTGATTATGTTGAATAAAATTTATCTTTTTTGAATTTATTTGGTTTTGACGATTATTGTAAACTTAAAAAAATATGCTTTTCGCTTTCGCTTCATTTGTCCACAGTATAAGGAATTTCATTCCAATTACACCAGAGGACTACGACCAGAAGGTGAAGATGAACAAGTGCGTCATGGTTCGCTACTACTCAATGCACCAGGAGCCTTCAACACGCTCTTACAGAGATTACAACCTAGTTGGCAAGTCATTCAACAACAGCGACTCCATCACAATTGCAGGTATCGATTGCGGTAAGTACCGCCATCTCTGTCTCAAGCATAACGTTTACACACTTCCAACAGTCAGAATCCACTGCGGCGACATGATGGAACAGTACGTCGGCGGCTTCTCCTATGAGTCCCTCGTCAAGTGGGGCGCTAATATTTCTGGTGCCGTCCCGATTGAGCAGAAATTGCTTGTTAAGATTCCAAACAGCAAGACCTTCAAGCAGATGCTCGAAGATCACGCCTGCGTCCTCACATCATTCGAAACACCATGGTGCCAGCAGTGCATCCGTAACAGACCAAGATTAAACCGCCTTGCAAGATTATTCTCCAAGGAACCACAAATCGCCATCGCTACAATCGATGTTGACCGCTACCGGGACTTCCTCCGTGAGTATGAGACACTCGTCTTCCCAGATATCAGATTATTCGTTCGTGGTGAGAAGAAGCCAACAGAATACTACGGCAAGAGAAAGATCCCATTCTACGTTGAGTTCCTTAACGAAAAGTGCGGTACACGTGTCGAGATTAACGATATCGAAGGCGAGCTCGGCTTAAACGATGAAGGCAACCAGCTTTGCGAGGATTACTTCGAAGAAGGACGTAATCCACTCTTCATCCAAGAAATGCACGCTAGAAGAAATCTCGAACATTATATCTACGTTATGCAGGGTCTCCATGATAACGGCGACGCTTGGCTCGATGCTCAGTACACAGAGCTTAAGGGCAAGATTGATGCTAACACTGAAAGTGAGAAGAAAATCGAAGAAATGAAGAAGAAGGTCAACGTCATCTCCTTCGTCAAGGAATTGATTGCCTTCGAGAAGAAATAAACAAATAATAATATTTACATACAAACAAAATTAAAACTACAATCTGGCTTGATCCAGCTTCTTTTGGAAAGGCATCCACGCCTCTTTAAAAGTGTCCATCTCTAAAGTGACGATTCTATCTCTAATCAAGTCATGGCACTCCAATCTCTGACACATCGATTTAGTTGAGTAACAAAATAAGGTTCCAAACCAGTCTTTGTCGCTACTGAGAGGCATGTGCTTGTTCATCACTGAAACGTAATCAACAGCCGCAACATTGGCAGCAACTTCGTACCAATCTCTGCACCAATATTTATATGGCTTCACTTCAAACATTACTGTTGGGCTTTCTTTCGTGCTCTGAGGCATCCATAGGACATGTGTCAATCCACTTCCATGGAGACCTATCATAGCTGATGCTGAAGAAAAGAGAGACACTTGCTGAGCAATGCTATATCTCTTCAAATCTACAACGTGGACTGTGCAATATGGGCATTGATCTTTTATGAAATCATGAATTTCTTCACTATTTGTGATGTCTCTTCCTGTTCCTTTTCTGCTTATCAATATGATATTTGGATTGTTTGGATCGATTGGCTTCTCACTGATATTGAATATCTGCATCACGTATTCTCTAAAACCAACTCCATGAGATCTATTGAATTCGTATCTAAAGTTGATCATTTCATCCATCTTCCTATACGGAGATAGATTCGATTCGAACTTCTTCAAACCGACTATGGCCCGCCTAAGTGTTATGTTCACTGCAATCATGTCTATTCTTCGAGCTGCATTCCTACTAAACATATTCGCAAAGTCTTCGAAAACATTGAATTCATCATCATGGAAAAAGATGAGTCTAACATTGTTGATCTCTCCTGCTTCGACTTCCTGTATCGTATTGTATGCAGGAATGGCAAAATCGAACAAAATATGCCAAAGCATCATCGAATTATAGAATCTCGCCATGATATATGAAAGACTGTTAATTCTTGTGAAATTATCGTCTTCTGTAAAGATTTTATGAGTAACAACAGGCTCATTGTGGAACCTATCGCCTGGACGATCGTATGGCGGTCCTCTGGCACCTGGAAGCAAGAATGGAGATGGAAATTGATAATAAACAGGTGTTGAGAACGTAACTAGGTTCTTATATATCGAAATTTTATGCATATCACACCATCTCGATGCGTAATTAGTACCATGGCATTTCATTTGTGAATAATTTGTGTTAACAAATTCATCATTAAGCAATTCGATTGGATATTTGTGTCTAGATTTCGGTATTAGAGAACTTGAAACTCTGTTGTATAGTTTAGGAGGTTTGTTGAAGCATAATAAATATCCTGAATATAATTGAATTGCAGGAAGAATGACATCAAAGCTCATTGTTGTTGTAGAAAATGATGTATTTGTAAATGTATGATAGTCTGCGATCATAATTTCGTCAAAAAGTTTTGCTTCGAAATATAAATGTTTTATTGCTTCATTGAATGCGTCAGGCGGTATATTTCGTTTGAAAACAAGCGTTACACTATTTTTATATGAATCAACTGTGTCTATATATGGACAAGGACTGAATTCAGATGATTCTTCGTCAATTGATTCAGAAACATGTCCTGATTTCGCTAGAACAATGAATTCTATCAAAACAACAAAGAATGTGACTGCAATCAAAATCTTCTTTATATGATTTCGAAATAAATGAAGTCGCATTCTTTTTTGAAAAGTGTCATTTAACCTTATTATTCAATCAAAACTTTCAATCTTCTCACTTTCTGATCATCTTTGGTGATCAAACACAATACCATTATATGAAACAGATATCAATATGCACATTGAAACCTTGATATAATAAAGATATGTCAATTATATTTCAACAAAATAGTTTTTTGAAATGATTGTAAAGTTTTAGTATAATTACTGATAGACAATCGTATTATATTCAACTGTAACTACATTTTCGGCTTTGGATTGCAATTTTGTTTGATAATCATATTTTTCTAATAATGAAATCAATTGTAATGATTTAAAGGATATATTTTGAGTATGCATCAGTAGTTCTATGTATTTTCATTGGTGAAAATCAAAATGAAAGTAATTTTGAGGAGAAATCTTCGATTTGAAAAAATAATTAGAAATGTGATATCAATAATCTTATGAATCGTTACGAACTTTTAATCCTTGTGCAACAAGTTCGGTTTCAAGTTTCTGTGCTTCAGTAAATTTATGCTGCTTATTAAGGAAAGCGATATATGCAATTCCAATAGGACCAACCTTTTCATTAGGTATTCCAAATTGTTCAGCTATCCCATTTAGCTCCTTAAATCCATTTAATTCAGCAGCACGTACAAATTTATTGATCTGCAAGTGAGTTTTAGAATCTGGCTGTACAATGTTCAATGACGGATGCTTGTGGTTGTCGGCACATGCAGCTAGTTGTGTTAGATTTAACTGAAATCTCGTTTGATATAACATCGCATCCATAATACGTCCTTCGTTTTGACACGTGAGTATGACTTGGATCAGTTGCGAGTTTTCATTGAGAAGTTGTTGTATTTGTTCTTTTGTTAACTCATTATTCGTCATAATAAATGAATGTCATAAATCCAATTTTACATGGCAAATATCAAATGAATCATGAATTACTGTTAGATCTTTTTAATTGATGAACAAACATCATACCATCATTCTATTCTTTTCACAGAGTTTCTATGTTCATCAATTGATATCTCTTTGATTTAAATTGTTTTCGACCAAAAATTAAATCTAAAATCATATATTTCATTGATGTTACTGAATTTTTCTGCCTTGGAAGCATTTTTTAATTATTTTATCATCTAATTAATGAGTTAGGTCTTGATTTTATTAATCACTTAATAGATTTTTGAAAGTTTTGAGGAAAACTCAAATAAATTTATTTGTAATTTTGCTTTCATAGATTGAAATATTACATACACAGAACTATGCAATAGATTTGAGCACATAATTAAGATGCCATATATATCTCTGTTACAATGGATTAAGTTAATTGCTGAAAATAGAAGAAATAAACACGAATTCCAATATTCCATCCATGAAAAATAGATGGTGAAGACTTATATGAACAGAATTATAATTGTATCTTTGTGCAAAACATATACATTAAATATTATTCATAGTTTTCGGCGAAATATTTTTAAAGTTTATTTTATCATGCTTGATGCCTTTATGTGATCGAAGTGTTGTAATGTTCAGTTGATATATATTGCATAATTGCTCTGTAAAGGCCTTATCTTAAAGTCTTCTATTTGTCAAAGATATCTTTTTTAGTCTATACATCATCAATGACGCTCCTTCATAACACAAAGAGACAAATCTGAGGTAGAGTTCTATATATCTTACAGTAAGAACTCAGTAGCACATTATTTTCTCTGACAAATAACCCAACAATTGCCTGACACCATAGCCAAGCATGTGCACCATCAAATTTAATAAATATACAAAGATTAGAACCTAACTACATAATTATGACAGTCAATTACTCATAATATTTTTTGGTTCTTAAAATCCATTAGATTACTATAAACAAGTGAAATACATCAGTTAGCTCATCACATAAAACCTAAGTGAGAGAATACTGATCACTAAAACCGAATACAGACAAAGAAATGATCTAATTGACAATGAAATAATGGCCCGATTTCAAATTTGGACAATAAAATGGCAATGCCATGACCACATACATCTCGTACGATCATCATTTGTTGATAAATATGCAATATAGACTTTGGGCAATATTTTGTCTACTTTTTTATTTTCCACTTTTTGATAAAATTTATAAAATTTTTCGAATTCCAATCGTGACATCCCCAAATTTAAAATTATAGTTATACCATTATAAATAGAATTCAATATTATCAAAATAAATTTTGCTGGGGCTGTAAACTTTACAAATTTATCGGATAGACCAATTCAAAAATAGAATGTTTTATCTCATTTTTGTCTAATTTTAGCTGTAGAGCATGATTTTTAATTATGACAGTTGTTGTAAAAAATGCCCGATAAAAATTGACACTTTCGATAAATGCAATCTCAACAACAACCTATCTCTGTTAATGAGCTTTTTACTTTCGCCTCTCAGAATATGGATCCGAAGTTCGCTGTCCCATCGAACGCCGCTATCTCCAAGGATAAGTATCTTTGCGTTCGTGAAGAGAACGGTGCTGAGTCCCAAGTTGCCATCATCGACCTCAAGCAGGGCAATGCTATCACAAGACACCGCATGAGCGCTGATGCTGCCCTTATGCATCCAAGCCGCAATGTCATTGCTCTCCGCGGACAGAATGCCCTCCAAGTTTTCGACCTCAACACACGTGCTCGTCTAAATTCTTTCACAGTCCCAGACAATATGGCTGTCCTCTACTGGAAGTTCGTCGATGATAACACATTAATGTTTGCCGCTGGCAATGGTGTCTACTACTGGACAATCCAGGACAACAGCAACCCAGTCATGGTCTTCCAGCTTCTTCCACAACTCCAGCAGGCTCAGATCATGGGTTACTCGATCTCCCAGGATAAGAACTGGTTCTGCCTCTCCGGCCTCGTTCAGGAGAATGGCCAGATCGCCGGCAAGATCCAGCTCTACTCTCGTGAGCGCAACGTTTCTCAGTGCATCGATGCCTACAACGGCGTCTTCGCTGTCGTTGGCAACATTCAGCTCCTTGCTTTCTCATCCAAAGCTGGTCAGATGCGCCTCAACATCTTCCCACTTGGTGCTTCACCAGAAGCCCAGGCTTTTGGCAAGAAGTTCCAGGATCTCCAGGCTCCTCCGGACGCTGCAGATGATATCCCACTCCACGTCATGTACTCCCAGAAGTACAACTCCATCTTCATGGTTACACGTGGCGGTCTCTGCTACATGATGGAAATCGAGTCTGCTTCCGTCTACCTCTCCGTCCGCATTGCCAACAGCCCACAGATCCTTGCTTCTGTCACAACAAACGGTGGCATCCTTTCCCTCGGCCGTGATGGTCGCCTCATCAACGTCGAACTCAACAACAACTACATTGTCGACTACATCTCACAGCGCTCTGGTGCCCAGGTTGCTGCTAAGGTCGCTGCTAACGCTGGCATCCGCATATCCGACGACTTCATCACACAGCAGTTCGATCAGCTCCTTCTCCAGGGCAACTTCCAGGAAGCCGCTCGCGTTGCTGCCACAACACCAGGTGATGCTCTCCGTGGTGCTCCAACAATCAACAAGCTCCAACACCTTCCAACACAGCCAGGAGGCCACCCACCTCTTCTTCAGTACCTTTCCTCACTTATCACCCAGACAAAGCTCACAGAAATCGAGTCCATCGAATTCTGCCGCATGGTTATCAACATGGGCAAGGGCAACCTCATCCAGAACTGGGTCAAGAACGACAACTTAACACCATCCGAACAGCTCGGTGATGTCGTCAAGGCTGCTGATGCTATCACAGCTATCGCCATCTACATCCGTGCCAACGCTTCTGCTAAGGTCTGCGCTTCCTTCGCTGAAATGGGCTCCTTCGACAAGATCGCTCAATACAGCCAGCAGTACAACTACCAGGTTGACTGGCTCCAGATCATCACACTCATCGCCCGCTCTAACCCAGAGGGCCTTGGTCAGCTCCTTAACTTCGTTGCTAACAACGGCCAGCCACTCGTCAACTCCCAGCAGGTTGTCACAATCCTTCAGCAGTTCCAGCTCTTCAGCGCTGCTGCTTCCTTCCTTGTCTCCGTTCTCCCACAGGACCGTGAGGAAGACTCTGATCTCCAGACCATGCTCTTTGAGATCACACTCACAAACATCCCACGTGTTGCTGAGGAACTCTTCGCCAAGGAATGCTACACATTCTATGACCGCCAGAAGGTTGCTAACCTCTGCGAGCGTGCAGGCAACTTCCAACGCGCCCTTGAGCACTACACAGATCTCCCATCCATCAAGCGCTGCATTGTCAACACACAGTCCATCAACCCAGACTTCCTTATCCAGTATTTCTCTACAATGGATCCACAGTGGATCCTCGAGTGCCTTAAGGAGCTCCTGACAAACAACCAGCAGGCTAACATCCAGCTCGTCGTCAAGGTCGCCGGCACATACTACGACAAGCTCGGAATTGACACACTCCTTAACCTCTTCAACAAGACAAAGGCTACAGGCGCTGTCTACTACTTCCTTGCTCAGGTCGTTACAACATGCACAGACCCAGATATCCACTTCCGCTACATCGAGTCCGCTACAAAGCTTCAGGACTACACAGAAGTCGAGCGTATGTGCAGAGAGTCACAGTACCTCCAGCCAGAGCGTGTCCGTGACTTCCTCATGCAGGCTGATATCCCAGATCGCGTTCCACTCATCGTTCTTTGCAACAGGTTCGAGTTCGCAGAAGACCTCACCAAGTTCCTTTACAAGAAGAACGCATCTCGTGAACTTGAGATCTACGTCCAGAAGTTCAACCCAGCCATGGCTGGCCGTGTCATCGGTGCCCTCATCGATATCGAGGCTCCACAAGAGTACATCGTCAAGCTCATCAACCTCGTCCAGCACACAGCTCCAATGGAGGAACTCATCAAGGAGACAATGAAGCGTGAGAGACTGAGACTCCTTCAACAGATCCTTGAGTCTCGTGCTGCTTCTGGCTCTGTCGATCCAGCTACAAACAACGGTATTGTTCTCTTGGCTTACAACATGGGCCGCAACCCAGAGCGTGCTCTCCGCGAGAACCAGTACTACGAACCACGCTTCGTCGGTGAGATCCTTGCCAAGCGTGATGCTCACCTCGCTTGCATTGCTTATGCTCGTGGCCAGTGCGATGATGAACTCATCGAGCTCACAAACACACACCAGCTTTACAAGGAGCAGGCTCGCTACCTCGTCAACAGACAGGATGCCGACCTTTGGGCTCATGTCCTCAACCCAGAGAACACACACATGAAGCTTGTCGTCGATGCTGTCATCTCAACAGCTCTTCCAGAGTGTGAGGATCCAGACAAGGTCTCCATGACAGTCAAGGCTTTCATGGCCGCTGATATCCCAGCTCAGCTCCTCGGCCTTCTCGAGAAGGTTGTTATGGAGTCTCCACAGTTCAAGGAGAACGTTTCCCTCCAGAACCTCCTCATCCTCACAGCTGCTCAGTCCGACACAACACGCGTCATGAACTACGTCCAGCGCCTCAACCACTACACATGGGAGAAGATCGCTGAGAAGCTCATCGACTACCAGCTCTACGATGAAACAATCGCTGTCTACAAGAAGTACGAACAGCCAGTTTTCGCCGTCAAGGTCATGCTCGATCACAAGCAGGATCTCCAGGGCGCTGCTGACTGGGCTGCCCACTGCGATGATCCAAACGTCTGGGGCGAAGTTGCTCGTGCTCAGCTCGCTGCTCACGATATCGTCAACGCTATCGAGTCCTTCATCAAGTCCAAGGACACCAAGGAGTACGCCGCTGTTATAGAGGCTGCTGAAGAGGCTGATGAGTACAAGTCCCTCGTTGGCTACCTCCAGCTTGCTCGCCAGAACCAAATCGGTGATCCAATCATCGAGACAGAGCTCCTCTTCGCCTACGCCAAGGTCGACATGCTCGGTGAGCTCGAGGAACTCGTTTCATCTCCAAACTCTGCTCGCACAAAGGAGATCGCTGACCGCTGCTTCGACCAGCAGCTCTTCAAGGCCGCTAAGATCCTTTACTCCGCTGTCAAGGATTACGCTCGCCTTGCCGAGACACTCATCGAGTTGAAAGAGCTCGGTGCTGCTATCGATGCTGCCCGCAAGGCTCAGTCCACGAAGTCATGGAAGGCTGTTCTCCGCGCCTGCATCGAGATCGGTGACCTCAAGCTTGCTCAGGTCGCTGGCCTCCAGATCGTCATCGAGGCAGATCAGCTCGGCGATGTCATCAAGCTCTACGAAGATAGTGGCTACTTCTCACAGATCATTGGCCTCCTCGAGGCTGCTCTTGGTCTTGAGCGTGCACATGGTGGTATCTTCACAGAACTTGCCGTCCTCTACGCCAAGCACCAGCCAGAGAAGTGCATGGATCACCTCAAGCAGTTCCATGCTCGCATTGCCCTCTTCAAGGTCATCAAGATCCTCCAGGCCATGCACATGTGGAAGGAGCTCGTCTTCGCTTACGACAAGTACAGCGAGTTCGACAATGCCGTCCTTACAATCATCGAGCACCCAACGGCATGGACACACAACTACTTCAAGGAGCTCGTCAATCAGGTCTCCAACGCTGATATCCTCTTCCGCTCTCTTAGCTTCTACTTGACAGTTTCTCCAATGGATATTCCAGATCTTCTTGGCACAATCGGTCCAAAGATCGACTCCACACGCCTTGTCGAGATGTTCCGCCGCTCCAACAACCTTCAGCTCATCAAGAGCTCCCTTGCCTCCATCCAGTCCACAAACGTCCAGGCTGT
Organism: Trichomonas tenax; assembly: GCA_023091735.1. NCBI lineage: Eukaryota > Parabasalia > Trichomonadida > Trichomonadidae > Trichomonas > Trichomonas tenax. Next base: position 26,482 of record JALKBU010000443.1, read on the forward strand.
CAACGAGGCCCTCAACCACATGTACATCGAGGATGGCGACTACGAAGCCCTCAGAAAGTCCATCGATGCCTTCACACTCTACGAGCAGATCACACTTGCCCGCGAGCTTGAGCACCACGAGTGCCTTGAGTTCCGCCGCATCTCATCCTACATCTTCCGCAAGAACCAGCGCTGGAACGAGTCCATCAACATCTCCAAGAAGGACGAATTCTACCGCGATGCTATAGAAACAGCTGCTCAGTCCAAGGACTCCAAGCTCACAGAGGAACTCCTCAAGTTCTTCCTCGAGAAGAAGCTCTTCGAATGCTTCGCTGCTGCTACATACGTTTGCTATGATCTCCTTACATCCGATGTCATCCTTGAGCTCGCATGGCGCCACGACTGCACAGACTTCGCTATGCCATTCCTCATCCAGTCCATGAGAGACCAGAACGCTGCCATCGCCAAGCTTCAGGCTGATGTCCAGGCTCTCTCCAGCACAGTCGAGGAGACAAAGACTGTTGCTGCCGCAGCTTCTGATGCTCCACCAGTCTTCGATGGCGGATTCCCAGATCAGTCTGGCTTCGCTCAGTCCACAGATCCATTTGCTCAGGCCGGCGCTACATCATTCGCTAACCCACAGTACGCTGGCAACGGAAGCTTCGGCGGCGCTCCACAGCCACGCTTCGCTTCCCAGGGCGGATTCCAGCCAGGCTTCAACCCACAGTTCCAGGGTGGCTTCTAAACTCATTTAGCCCTGACTAAAATTTTCGATTTAATTAATCGTTTGTTTTTTACATTTCAATACACCAAATCCTTTCTTTACAACTAAAATTTTGGACTTTACATGTCAAAAATCTAAAATTATTTTCTCAAATCTATACCAATCTTCATTATCTATCAAAATTCTCATATATAATCATTTATAGCATCATGAATAGATATTAACTTCAAAACTAAAATACGAATAAATGGCTTATTTAAGAAATTAAAATTTGTAAAATATTTTTGACGCGTAAAGCCAAAATTTTACAAAAACCGATAACGGGTTTCCAAATGACATGGGCGCAAGTTAGTGAAAGGAAATTCGACAATGAAATTCATAACACACCCGCAAATGTCGGACCCGGACTCTACAACATTACGCCGGTTATAGGCAACAAGAAGGCTTTGAAAGCCCCATTCGGCGCAAAATCTGACAGAATCCTCTTCGTGCCCCCGAAGGACCAAGTTCCGCCGCCGGGGTCGTACGATGTGAATCTGCTGAGCCACGACGTCAAAATTACGTCTGTTTTCCACTCAGGAACAAAACGATCTTTTTATGATCCTCAAAAAACGCCAGATCCAACGCTATACGCCAACATAAACCAATGGGGGCAGATAAAGGAGAAGAAACAAGTATACAAACGCGTTCAACCAAAAAATCGTCCGATGACAACTTTCTGTGGACAGAAAGGAATCACAGGCTACACAACGAACAAGAACGGTGACTGGATCCCTATAAAGGAAAAAGAAAACAAACCTGAGGATTTAGGACCGGGAACATATGATCCGATTTATCACGTTGATACTTCAATCAAAGTCTCATTAGATCAGCACGGAACACGCAACATCTTCCAGGAAAGACGCTCATTGCCAGGACCCGGCGAATACACACCGACATTAGTCAATAAACGCAAATTATTACCACAAATCGCAAAGACATTCGCACCATCACAGCAACAGACAGACGTCCCAGAGTTCATCTCTCCGACGTCGTGGGTCAACGAGTCACTCGTCGGACGTCCAACATCACAGTTCAGGTCCGCTGATAAGCGTGATGTGTTCAATGTCTCATCGAGCACTCCTGGACCCGCGACATACTACAGAACGAGCAAACTTCCTCAGGAATTCTTCGACAACTCATGCTTCGGTGTTAGAGCAGAAAGAAAATATCTCGACATCACATCAGAAACACCAGGACCAGGCGCTTATTCCATTAGAGACATTCCTTCGATGTCACACTCCGCGAAGATCCACTCGAGAGTGCAGCCAATCAAATCATCATCGATGGACTTCCCAGGACCGGGCTCCTACACAGCTGTCGGCTCTATTTTACCGAAGAACTCACGCCCATCATCGGTCTTCGCCAGCAAAGTTTCGCGCGTGTCAGACGCATCAACAGAAGCACCAGGCCCAGGGCAGTACACTCCTGTCATCAACGACGCTTCCCGCCAGGTTCCAATCGCCATCTCAGAGAGAACAGGAGGAGAGGCGTGGATCAATAAGACGCAGATGGAGAACCCAGATCCAACAGCATATCAGTCGATATTACCATCGACAAAGGGCAAAGGGGTCACCATCTCGAAGCTCGACAGGGAGATAAAGACAGCAGACAACACACCAGGTCCAGGCCAGTACAACGTTCTCCACAGGACATTCGTCAGGAAGTCGTTCAACAGCGCTGTTCCAAAGATGGAAGATGTTTGAAATTTGTTTATTTTATTATGTTTGAATATATTAAATGTTTATTATTACCTGAGATGTTTACTAATTAACAAACAATTAAACCTTATAACAAAAAAAAATTAGTAAGTGATGACATTGAGGCATGTGATTCCCTTTGAGTGCCATTCGTAGTGAGCGAGAAGGGTCTTTGTCTGGACATCCCAAACTCGTGCAATCATGTCTGTGCCACCTGTGCACAACATCTTTCCGTCTGGTGTGAAAGCAGCGTCCCAGACGAATTTCTTCATATCAGGAGCAGTAAACTCGCCCGCTGGTTTGCCTGTTGCTGCGTCCCACATCTTAACTTGCGAGTCAGAGGATGTTGTCACTAAAAGAGTTTCATCAGGTGACAAAACGACGCGAAGAGGAATTCCTTTGTGTGCTTCGAATGTTTCGGTCTCAGAAAACTCGTAAGCGCCGTTTTCAGACTTGAGGGAGATGAAGTGAACCTGTCCGTCCTGTGTCGCCGCGTATATCTTCGTGCCGTCCTTCGTCACAGCCATCGAGCGGACGGGAACAGACGCCATTGTAAATGATGCAAGTCTATCGCTCTTCTGAACGTCGTAGATTTCGAGCTGTCCTTTCTCGTTGCAGACTATGACGGCTGTCTTCGATGGAAGGAGGGCGATAGCGTTTAAAGCTGATCCTGTTAATATACTTACTGTGAATCTACTTGAAGTTTTGTTCCAAACTTTGATAGTCCTGTCCTCGCTGCACGTGTAGAAGCTGTTATCTGAGAAAACTGCGTCGGTGACATTCGTTTGATGGCCATTGAACGACTGTGTCTTTGATCCTTTTGGATCGACGACGAAAAGGAGCGGATTTGTGCAGATGGCAAATTTTCCGTCGTTTGTTGGAACAATTCTGTTCGCTTGTGAATTTCCTACGGAGATTTTGCAATCGTTGTGCTGCTGCGCGAGATTTCCGGACACGTTGAGTTGTGTCATCGAGTAGTGGAGGTCGTACGAGCAGACGACGAGCGAGACTTTCTGTAGAGTCATCTAATTGACACTTTTTGCTTACACTTTACTTGTCAAATTTTATAATAATTTACTATTCATACATCTCTATTACGTGTACCACGATTTCAATTATAGAAAACCCAGCTTTATTCCAACCTGATGAATACTATGTGTTCAAACACGATTAATATCGAAGTTATATTCTTCTGAAGATTCATTGTTATCAATGAAGATTATAGATGATTCAATGATGTTTTGCGTTGTATTTGGGCTTTTATACTATAAGTGTATGCGATTCTTATTGATTGATTTGATATAGTGCTTTGAATTTTTTGAAGAATGCATTATGAAGAAATGAGTTGAGTTGACATTACTATCCATGTCTGCATATCATTTCATTTAATTGAAGATCAGATTTAAGGATTTTCTCATGTGAAGTGATGAAGAATTTAGAATATATTTAAAATGGACCAAAGGTAAATATGAGTTGGGTGATAATCCCATAATTCCTTTTTTTAGTCAATTTTTGTGATTTTTTTGGAATGATTGTTGTAAACTATTGAAAATAAAATATTACAAAAATTAAAAATATATATTAATATTATGCTATAGGTTTTAGGATTTTAACGAAATCAAAAATATAAAATGTTGATCCATTGAATTTTTCAAAATGGATTAGGTGAGACTTTTCATACAATTCTATAGTTTACAAAATATAAAAATTTCAATTTTTGAGAAATAAAATTGTTAAATTACGATGTTATGATAATATTCTTCAATTTGTAAAATTTTTGCATTATTGATAAATTAGTTAAGAAGCTAATATCAAATTGAGTAAAAGGCCGAGACATTCCTGCCGATAGGAATGAGCTTCAGACTCGAAAGAATGAAGGTATGAAAACTTTCGATGAAATTATTTTCGAATAAGAAAAGCTTTTCATGTTTCTGGTAGGATAGAAGGTGTAAAATCAATTGCTTTATAGATCAAGCTAGTGAGCGATTGAAAAGGTTGGAGTTTTTATAGCGAAAAGAACGCCTTTATGACTAGAGCCATTTGTTTACAAAACGGTTTTGCCAAACGTTAATTTTAATTAAAAATGCTGTATCATAATATGCATAAATAAGAGATTCTAATTCAATGAGTTGCTAGAAATAAATTGTGAGGACATTGAATTTGAACATGATGAAAAGCCGTTTGAAAAATTCAAGGAATCAAGATTGACGATTTATGGGAAACTTTTGAGAGAATTGAGCTCAATTCTTTCAAAAGTTTCCCATAAATAGCAAAATTATAAAATACGGTGTTTGCAAGGGTATATCTCGCTATGGATTTCAATGTTAAAGAAATATCAATAATTAATTCAAAAATTGAATATTTGCAATAATTTGATTATATTATATCTACATATTGTTTCAAGTAATTTTCCCCAAATTAAGTTAAATACAAAACAATCCAAATATCACACAAATTATGGACTATATATTATGCCAAGTTCAAATATCACATTTTCGAAGAATTTAAAAAGTTCAACAAATTTTAAAACATTGCTTATCATGTAGTATATCTTAAATCCATTCAAAAATATAGAAAAATTAAAATATTTTCCAAATTGTAACCATTGAATCTGCATATGATTTTATACATATTCTTAAAGCATTCTAAAATTTACAAAAATTAAATTCGCCAAAAAATCAGAAAAACCGACACACTGTGGTATGCTAAACACATATCTAAAGATTTCGATACAATCAATTTTTCATTAATTATGACATCTACCGACTCTTAGAACGATATATACATCAACTGCGGTTTGATTTTTCAAAACTAGGTTCACATTTCTATATTATTGACCAACAACCGCCCAAATTATTTCAAACATTGAATTCATTTTTTTGGTTTTTTCTGGTTTCCCTTAAAAATCAACAAATAACGATGCATCTGGGAAAGATTCCAAGCATTTTAGATCTTCCTTTGCCATCGAATATGTTCGGTAAAGAGATGGAGTCATCATTAGTTACTATTATTCCACCAGTCAATATTGACAAATTAAAAGGCGCATGGTCCGCTGATGAAGACGAGATGCTTAGGAACGCCGTCGCATCAAGGACAGAGCCGTATTTGTGGGATGAGATTGCAAAATCAGTCTATGGGAGGACATCAAAGCAATGCAGAGAAAGATGGTTATTCAGGTTGTGCCCTGACGTCAACAAAGCTCCATTCGAGCGCTGGGAAGACGAACTGATAGTTATAGAGCGCAAAAATCGGCAAACATTGGACTGGTATAGCCGCATAGCTCCCGGGACGTACAAGTTGTGCTATTAAGAATAGGTGGTACACAGTACTGAGGAATAGATTGGTACCAATGCCGGGCAACAGAATCATGTGCAAGACCGGAATACCGCCCATGAAACAACATTTTCCCCAACAATATATTCCTCAATATGCATAATCATTGCTTTTTCATGTTATAGATATTAAATTTGTGTTTGTATTTCGTAACTCATCATTTTTTCTCGCAAGCGTTTACGCTCTTATATTCTCGAGATACACATTGGCGGCCGTAGCAAAGATATAATACTCAGCCTCAAGAGAACAACCGCACAGGATAAATCGCGTCAAAGCGTGTTCCAAGAAAACGACAATCAAATCATTCGTTAACTGATATGTCAACGAAGCATTATAACCAATGCATTACTGAGGCTGAGTGTAGCAAACTTACAAATGTCTCAATACATTAATACGAGAATAATATAAACTCAATATTTAAAACAATCTATATAACATAAAAAACATTCTATAATATATATTATGGGACATAGGCAATGATGGCCTTGATCTCCTTCGACATGATTTCGTCGTCTTTTAATAGGAATTTCGTTGATTTGAACACAGGGCCCATATCAGACTGTGCAATTGTTTCATAGATATCATCTTTGTCTCCTGGACTTAGAAGTGATATTAATGTCTGGAATTGCTTGAAATAATATCGCGCTTCTTTATAATCAGGCAACAACATTGTATTGAGCCATTTTGATGAAACTTCTGCAAGCTTTGTCATGAATCTGATATCAATTTGTTCGGTTGCAATGTTCTTTTTAGCGAATGCAAGAACATCAACATTATCTGATTTTTCAGCACATTTTATTGCTTCTTTCTTGAAAAATGGATGTCTTGTCGCATTTCTTTCGAGAATTTGGAACTTCTTTGGTTCATTTGGAAGTTCGTGTATCTGCTTTGAAAAATCAAGTCCTGTTTTAATCATTAACTCAATGCAAGCTTGTAGCTGTGATAAAGTTAGATGTGTAGAATAGAATTCTGCTTGAATTATTCTGTAGAAACGGCGAATTGGTGGTATTAACAAATCCGGAAAATTTCCGTTACTATCCAATTCAACCATGCTCTGCAAACACTTATATAGCGATTCTGCGTATTCGAAATGTGTCGCATTTTGATTGATTAAATGAGCGAATGTAGTGAAGAATAATTTTATTGTGTTTTTTCGAAACCTTATATAGTTCTTGTGACCACAATCCGGCCACCTGATCCTTCTAAGCATCTCTAATTCTAAATTAAAAGCGATCATAAAATCTGGAGTGATTTGTTCTGTCTTTGCGCCTTCTGCATCTAATCCACCTCTTATTTGTATGTAAGAGATGATGTCTCCGAACATTTCATTGATTTTTGTCTCTTTTTCTTGAGGATCGATATTATTTGGTCTTTGTGAAGCGATATCTATTAGTATTTTCGCATATTCTTCTAATTCTTTGTTGATTAGATCGACATTTTGTTGCCACGACGCTTGAACAAGAGAATTTTTTACAATATTTACTATATTGCTGATAGTTTGTGGGTTTGTGATGTTCTTATCGAGTACACTTTTGAGCTCTTCAATAACTTCTTCAGCATTGAAGGTCGAAAAAAGACATGAATCGTTGATTTCGTGGAAAGATGGCTGCGCCATTCTAAAATTTTTAAATACAGGGTCTCCCCCTTCATAAGGGTATCTTCATTTTTAGTTTTTGCAATATTCCCGCTTGGTTACGGAAATGATATTTAATGACTTAGATCTACTAGATATTGAAAATTATTTTATGACCAAATCAAAAAACAGGTAAACGAGGCTGAGACTTCAGTATATTTCTAGAATACTTATCTCTATTCAAATGGAACTCAAAAACAATCAAAATAAAAAATATATTTTGCTTTCCAAATATTTTTTATAATTAATGTTTTAATAGCTATGTTTCAAAAATACTCAAATAGTTATATATAATCTAATGCATAAATGACTGCAATCTAACAGAAATTATTATGTTCCAAAATTTTTTTAATAACAAAGACTGTACAAGCTGCAGTTAAGATTCAAAACGATAGGCAACACATGTACACAAATGACATTGTTTTATTAATAAATTATATATTTTTCAATAAAATATGAATATAGTCATCGGCAGCACATGAAAATCACATGCAGAGTCGATTTACATTGTAAAAGTGAAGTCTTGAAAATATATATCTCTTTGCGGTGTTTTTCCAGTGGAAATTTTTTATAAATGTTAAAACTTGACCGAAAACGTGACATTCGATCAAACACAGTTTTTCAATTCCATATTGTTTTTATGACTTCCACAAAAAAGTCATGAAGCGACCCTAAAAATCGCCCAAAGAAACCAAGATAAGACCAAAATTTTCCCCATTATTTAAGTCATCAGTTTGTCTTCTTCTTACGGAGGATTCAATCTTTTGCTTAGATTTTGGGGAAACTCCAATGCGTACAAAATCAACGTGTTCACATTTATTAATTAGGTGTGAATGCATCCAATATTATCGTCTGTATTCACGCATAATTAACAAAAATGACCAAATTGATTTTTCGCTCATTAGCGATTGTTAAGATTATTTTTGTACACGCAAAGCTTATCTTTTTTTAAGCCTATTTTTTCTTCTTTTAAAGTAAGTCAAAAAAATTTTTGATATTGGAAATACTAATTTCCTGCACAATATAGTTTCATCGTTGAACAAAATTGAACGAGCCCATTCATATTTTGCTACATCTTCTTAGCTTTTTGTTCTTATATTTTATAATGAGTTTTTATAACATCAAAGCATCGCAATTTTTATTTCACATCTTTTATATTATGCATTAGCTTTGAGATAATGGCCATTAATTTCTATTTCTTAAAATATATAGAAGAGATTAATGAATAATCAGTTGATGAATTCTTATCTATAATTAAATTTGGTGTCACGCTAAAAGTCTCAATCGCCATCCTTAGTTTCTTCAACATCAGATCTTTTGTTTCATAACTCGGGAGTTGAATTGTTTTAAAGCATGAACTAACTGTCGGTATTGGAGAGTGTATTTCATCTTTGTCTGTATTACGATGTTCGCTGATATGAATTAACATATTTGAAAACTTAGGAATTCTCTTTAATCCCGTTGTGCCAAGAACTAAGCCAGAAATCTCACTCTTGCTGAGTTGATTCAGACACCATTCGAACTCTTTTCTTTGAGGATGAGAATCATCATATACAATTTTGCGTATCAAGTATTTTTCAAGACATGAGGAAGTCTTGAATGCGGTGTTTCAGGAATGACCAATCTGAATCCTTCTCGAACGATTTCCATCGTCTGCGAGAGTTCTTCAAGCCTGAATTTGGCAACTTTATTGATATATATGATGGAAAGTTTTCTGGCGTAACCTTTACTTCAGAAAGAAGTATTTCTTCACCATTGGATGATCTGACTTTGAATTCCGATGGAAATACTTTCCGTTCAATCATTTCTTGTGTGATGATTGGCGACTGGTATGTGTATTTGAAGAGGTTCTTATCTATATGGTTGATGACATCTTGTTACGTGACAGGCAAATTTGCAAGGAAGCGGTAGCAGAGGATATTCATGTACAAAGGAATCTTAATTGCATGTGCAATGCAGAGACCGAGCAAAAAGCTGAAGAATTTGAGATGCCTGGATCCCTGAGCTGGAATAAATCCTTTGATAGAATCCTCGATGTTTGTAATAATTCCCATTCGAGGTTCTGCCTGCCACCAGAATCAGTAGAACCAACTTTTTCAATAACTACCATAAATGGAAATTCCTTATTTTGCAAGATATTGAAATCGATGTATGGTTTAGAAATTTGTTCAATGAGTTGTAAGAAAAGCAGTTTCTCGTTTTTATCTCCTTCATGGAACGATTTCGCAGATAATAAATTGAAATGAAACTTAGGAATGCGAGGAGAGTCCAACCTTGCAGTTTTAACGAGGCTTGTAGATTCAAGTGAGTTATCAGGGAACTTTCTTTTCATAACATCCGAATATTCTGCATCGAAAGATAATTTGTTGATTATTGTTTCTCTGAATTTGAGAACGATCGGTGAAAATGATGATGGCAACTTAGAAGAATAACAATATGCTTTGATGCCCTGATCAAGTTCGTATGTCCAGTTATTTTCGCAGTGATTGATAAAGTTGAGAATATCTGTTCTGCTATTGCATCTTTCATCCATATCGTTTGAGGAGCTGAAACAATGTATTATGCATGGAGATTCAAACGAAAAGTTAATCTTTCCACTGCAGAATCAGGGATTGAGAAATCATTAACTTTTACATCTTTCCCTGAAACAACTTTGAAATTCTGATATTCTTTTCCATCCTCAGCTTCGATATCTGTGAAACTTCCATATGTGGATGAAAAGATATTGAAGAAAAGCAATAGTGGGAATTGAGGCTTTTCAGAAAATGCAGTATCGATGAATTTATTGATTCTTTCATCTTTTGTTGGATAGAATTTACTGCAGATTGTTTCAAATTCTTCACAGGAAACCTCGGAAATATATGAATGTGTATACAGATCCAACGTTTCCGTATTTTCAGATGATTCAATTATGTGCTGCAAAACAGAACGTGAAAATATGAACTTACAATCACTCATATTATCAAATAGATTATGGAGTAATTGAGGATTGTTAGAAATACATTGCTTAAGAAGTTCTGCATCGATAGCTCTGAGATCGCCAAATTTGAAAGTAGTATAAAGTGACAGCAAATGGAATCTATCACTGGGGCTTAAGTCATTTGCTTTAAGAAAACTTGGTGTGATTCGCTCAAAGAAAATTGGCAAATACTTAACAATTTTTGTTTAATCTTGTTCCAATCCTAGTCGTAAAGTTTATTACCATAAGTATGAGGCAAACATATGGCAATGGTAATGATTACTTCATCTGAAGGAGAAAGTAGCAAAGTTGTGTATTGACATGAAAATGCTGCTATATCTGTATCATCGATATTGCTTGAGAATGATTTCACTGAGCTATTAGTTTCAAATTGAGCAATGCCATCAATCATTGACGAGAATTCATCATTCTTGAGCAGTAATATATTATTATTATCTTGGATGATAAAAATCAAGGCAGTGAAGTAATATCGAGTTGCATAATGCTCTTGTTCCTCAGCCCATTTCTGCAAATATTGAATAATTGCTTCAGATTCTTCCTTTGAAATTCGATATTGGACTGGCTGTGAAGGATAGCAGAGAGATTGTTTCTTCTCGAGACTCATGGAATTGCATTTATCACCTCCAAGTAAACTTAGAGAAAGAAGAACTTTGATTTTTGTATTAATATCATCGTTTGTTTCAAATGAAGCTGGAAGATGTAGTAATGATTCATTGATCATCGTTCAAGCGCTTGAATACCATAGTAATGAGATTCTTGTTCTTTTGGTACAAATTGAGGAAATAATTAATGGGAACGCTTGGATCAGTAACATTTGATGTAAAGCACTTGGTGTATGTCAGGAATGCCTTTTCCTCAACTTGAAGTTTAGATTCGAATATTGCATTAAAGTCCAAATTTTCCACAGAAGTATTGCAGAATACCCAAGGAATAAGTAACTTTGATCTTCCATTTAATGCGAGAGAACGGAGCTTTTCAGGATATTCATATGATTGATTGAGGCTTTTCTCGAATGCATTCTTAATCATGATATAGAGGAAATCATCGAATTTCTTGTAATATTCGAAGAAAAGATCTCCTTGAATTGCAAGACAACCAACAATACCAGCAAATGAACAATTCTCTGCAGCTGCTTTTTCCTTCAAAATCTGAACGAAGCGATCATATTCTTTCATGAACTCATTCCATGCTTCTGGATGTCCAATAGGATTAAGATTACGCATTTCCTCTGGAATTTAGAGATACATAGATAGCCTTGAATCTGTCTGTGAATCAGACTTCTCCAAGAAATTGTTAAGGATGGATAAAGCCTTTGTTCGAATAGAAAGGCGCTCATCGTGCATCTTAATGAGATCATCGATTTGCGCAACATCGAAGTTCGATGAAATGAACCATTTGCACTGAGTCAAGAATTGCTCGATTTCCAAGTCATCTTTGAAATATGGAGGCGGCAATTTATTCAAAACTCTCAACTTCATTTTGAAGCTCTTGATAAACTTATCTTTTTCTGCTGGATCATTATATCCAAACTTAACTATTAAATCGCATGTTTCTGCTATAAACCTAATAGCAAGACGATCAGTTGATGTAAGAATTGTCGTATTTTTGTATGTCTTTTGTTCTTTATGGACAATGTATGCTAAATTTTCGAAATGAAATTCAAGTTTCAGTAGTCTGGTTGTGCATGCAATGAGTAAAGGAACAATATCATGCATGGAAGGATTTAATTTGTTGATGAATGTCGGGTTAACCAAAGATTTAATAATGTACAATGCGAAATAATTGATTTTGTCATTATCTTCCAAAAATTTTGCTGCGTAATCTATTGAGATTGAATGACTTAATAATCTTGTCATCGGTGGTTTTGATTTTGGTACAGCAGCTGGTTTAACCTGTGTAGATTCTATGCGTTTAGCTGTTATTTCTCATTTTCTACATTATACATTTGAGATAAAACTTTTTTTACGTAAAAAATGTTATCAGATTCATCTTTGTTGACTGATTGTGATTTGAGGAGAATAGATACTAAAGTACCGAAGTATTCCATGTTATCTTGGATCTCATCTAATAATTTGAGGCATCGATCTACAACGATTTTGTAATTCAGCAGAGTGTGGTTCTTCGATGATATGCCTGCTTCAGCCACGTTGTCAGGAATATGAATTCTTAATTTATCGGGCGAGAAATAAAATGATAGAGGAAAGATCGTGGGAATTGTTGTCGGCTTGGTCTTTATCTTCGAGTCGAGGTAGCTGACTATAGACAGATTGCGGTCTTTGTCTTTAGATTTGTCAAAAGTCTCCCAAAGTTTCTCCATTTGATTAAAAAAAATGATGCGAAATAAAACTTGACTATAATTTTTCCCATTCATTTTTTCACATAACTTTGTAATTCTGTATGTATTCTTTTCTTTTTCCATAATTTACACTTCAAAATTACCAAGATATTTGACACGTAATGTATTAATTAATATGATTTATTTACGTGGCAGATTATGAATCAGACAAATCACAATGCAAAAGGTATTAAAGCCATGTTACTCATAAATAAGACGCCAAAGACGAGGTAGGGCATTGTTGTCCAAAACAAGAAACTAAAAATATTTTGAGAAGGAAATCTTTTTCATTTTGAAAGGAAGGGGATTGATGTTCAGAATTCGAGTCTATGACAAAAGTGAACACCAAAAAGTGACAGGAGAACCTTAAAGTCACTTTTCATGAATAAACTGTCACTTTTTTCGCGGGCAAATTGTCATCTTTATAAAAAGTGTCATAAATATCTTTGTTGTCTAACCAATACATCCAGGTTAGTGTTGTTGACGAGCCACAACTCTATCATCAACGAGCATATACCTAACTGGTAATTGGTAAGAAAACATCGAT
>JALKBU010000444.1:0-39743 GCA_023091735.1 Trichomonas tenax
GCTTTATATATCCACAGCATTTTAGATGGGAAAATTTTTCATTTGCCACCAAAATTAGACCTTAAATATTCATACTGGCGGAGAAAAATCGAGATGTTTGAGTAGGCGTAGAAAATTCAGTGACGCCTTTTTTTTCTATATGGGAAAGATATATCAATCGAGATAAATCAATAATGGAATTTAATAGAATAAACAATTTTATTGGAATAAAGGTGACTTTATTGGAATAAAGTGAATTTGGAATCAAACCCTATTTTGGAATAACCGCCAATTTGGAATAATGACGGTTATTCCATATACCAAAAATAGGTCGAAAAGTGACATTAATGGAATAATCGATTTTTTCGGAATCAAAATGAATTCGGAATTGGAATCAAAAATGAATTTTGAATCAAAAGTGGAATAATGGAATTAGGAATCGACCTCAAGGTCTCTGTTATATAGCAACTTATTAAGAAGTTGTTAGCTTACATCGAGCTTGTTTACATGTCAGTTATTCTTCCACTTTGATTCCACGTTTTTATTGAATAGAGAATACATTGATGCGTGCTATGATATATGCAAGACGACAGCCAATGAATTCTATCGATTGAAAATGTAGTTTTTCTTTAAAATGAAAAGAAATCAGAATAAATCACTTCTAACTTGTCGATTTTTTAATCATTGTTATTGCATATGCTCTATATTTGAAGTGCCCATCGATTTTGATGATCGATGGATATTCCAAATATTTAGCATGCAATTAAATTCCTGAAATAGATTCAGAAAAATTTTTCTCATTGCTCAGTTGGCAAAACACTCCAAGCTTTAATGAAGAGGTTTGCTGGTTTGAATTGCGGTAGTCCTTCCTTTTTCCTTTTTACTACAAATTCTGGATGATAATGCTATCTCAATTTGAATTGGAATTGAGGATAAAGTGATTATGTTTCCAACTGCTTGTCGGTTATTCCAAAGTATTTTTGATTCTATTATTATCCATTATTCCTAATTCCAATATCGAAGTTGATTCCAAATTTTTGAGAGCATTATGCGCATATCCAAATAATTCGGGTATTCCATTATTGTCACTTTTCGACTTATTTTTGGCATTTGGAATAACCGTCATTATTCCAAATTGGTGGTTATTCCAAAATAGGGTTTGATTCCAAATTCACTTTATTCACATAAAGTCACCTTTATTCCAATAAAGTTTTTTATTCCATTAAACTCCAATAATTTTAAGCAATTCTTTTTTTGATGGATAACTTACTGAGACAAATAGGCACAGGTGACATCAAAATATTCATTCTTATAAAGAATTGTTGATGCAGCACACCCCTTTTTAATCAATAAGGTCAAACCGTTTTTACAGTATACAAATGATTCTAAGAGGGATTCATTTTTGTCACCTTTTTCAACCAATAATGTGGAATTTTCTCAAGAAATATTTTTCTGACCAATACTTTTCCCTTGAGATACTATATGCATACAGTGTTGTAACGTCACTTTCTAGCAAAAATTTCCAAAATCTCTCAAATTTTTAGTATTTTCTACGATGTCTTCCTCCTGCGTGCGCACAGAGTGTGCATGTGAGGTGGAGAAGCCAGTTGTGAATGAAGATGAAGTGGTTACAAACAATGAATGCGCAAACATCGTCGAAATCTCGAACGAGGAATAGGTGTTCTAGGACTACGAAAAATTGCTCAATGAGGCATGCATTGCTGCAGAAGAGCGCGCGTATATATGCTTATTAACGTATTTTAATATTGTTATAAGATATTTGTTTTATTGTTTATTTTAAACATTTATTTTTGTGAATTATTGTAATATTGTTGAATAAAATCATAATGTTAGAATCAAATATGTGTCAATTAGTTAAATCATCAAATAATTTTATTTTTTATCACTCAAACAACGAATTCAACTGTGCGAGGCAACCATCAGGGTTTTCACTCTTTATGATTGTCTGGATCGCGTAAATGATCTGCTTAGCGTTCTGGTATTTCTCTCTCCAGCGAGATTCGCGAGAAATGTGGCGCTTCGCTTTCTTGAGAAGTGCAATGAGGCTCTCTTCGTCGAATATCTCATTCTCTGGGACACCGAGAGAGGCAGCGAGGTTGGAAACGATCGAAGACTTGATGTTGGATGTAGACTTTGTAATCTGTGCAATCTGGGAATCGAGAGATTGGATTTTTGTGACAATTTTGTCGATTGCTGACTTGAAGACTCCAAACTTCTTTTCAATTTCGGCAACGACCTTCTTCTCACGCTCCTTAAACTCTTTGATCAAAGCCTTCATCTTGTTGTTGCTTTCTGTTTTGATGCGAGTTTTCTCAGCTTCGACAAACTTGAGCTGCTCAACAGCACGAATGTTCTGCAAACGCGATGTCTCGACAAGCTTTGCCTTCTCTTTCTCGCTTTCATCGAGCTTCTTGAGTGCTCCTTCAAGCTCTGCACGAATTAATTCGATGTCTTCGTTCTGCTTCGACATTATTTCTTTCTCTTCTGTCATTGTGTCATTCTGCTTCTGAAGGTCATCGACTATATTCTTCAATTCTTCAATCTGTGCCTTAAGTTCAGAGTTTTCTTCTTTAACATTCTTCATTTCTTCGAGTTCTGACTTAATACTTGTGCTTGCTTCATTAGCATTCTTTAATTCTTCAATCCGTGCCTTAAGATCAGTATTCTCTTTCTCAACAATCTTCAATTCTTCAATCTGAGATTTCGTATTTGCATTTTCTTCATTTATCTTCTTTAATTTTTCAATCTGTGCCTTAAGTTCAGAGTTTTCTTCATCTGTGTTCTTAAGCTGTTCGATCTGATACTTCATATTTGCATTTTCTTTCTCAACATTCTTCAATTCTTCGATTTGGGATTTGAGAAATGAGTTTTCTTTCTCAACGCTCTTCAGTTCTTCGATGAAGATCTTAGAGTTTTCCAACTGTGCCTTGAGATTTTGGACCTCTGTTCCAGAATTATCGAGAAGTTTGATTTGGTTCTCAAGGTCCTCAACTTTAGATTGAAGCTCACTGACTTTGCTAGAGTAATCGCTGTTGTCTGTCTTAAGGAGATCAATTTCTTCATTGAGCTCCTTGATGAACTTCTCATTGTCACTGTTATTGTTAACAGCGTCATCGAGATCTCTCTTGAGGTCTGCGTTTTGCTTCTCTTTTTCGTCCTTTTCAGACTGAATTGCAGCAATGTCTGCTCTTAGCTTCTCTAAAAGCTCGTCCATGGATTTATCCGTCTTGATTGCTTCGAGTTCCATCTTCATGTTCTCATTCTCGAGTTTGAGCTTTTCATTTTCAGCGCTGAACTTTTGAGCGTTCTCCTTCTCAACATTGAGTTCTTGAATCTCTTCTTCGAGGTTCTTAACATTTTCGTTGAGTTCTTCGTTATTCTTGCTGAGAGACTCCTTTTCTGAATTGGCTTCATCAAGTGAATTCGAGAGGGCTTCATTGCGTCCTTCGACTTCTGTTATCTTATTCTTCAATTCCGCAACTTCCTTTTCGTGTTCTTCGTTCAACTCCTGTAGACTCTTTTCGAGGGATTCGTTATCATTCTTTAGTTCATCTAATGCTTTGTCCTTCTCCTCGATCTGCTTATTCAAGTTGTCGATCTCATTCTTCTGCGTTTCTATTGTCTTCTGGTAGTCGTCGACTTGATGGTGCAGGTTTTCGCTTTCATCCTTGAGGACTTTGAGCGCTGTTTCGCTGTTGTTCTTGACGAGGGAGAGCTCTTCATGTTCGTTTTCGAGTTCATCCTTCTCGCGCTGCAAATCGTTGATTGCTGTTTCATATTCCCTGATTTGCTCGTTGAGTTTCTCGACATTCTTTGAGTTCTCGCTTTCCATTTCCGCAATCTTTTCTGCCATTTCCTTGATTTCGTTCTCAAGTCCTTCTCTGATTGTCTTGAATTCGCCGTCTTCTCTTGCATCTGTCTCCTCCATCTCCTTTATCTTCTGGTCGAGAGATTCTTTCTCTTTGGACAAACTCTCTTTTGCTGAAGTAAGATCAGCATTCTGCTGCTTGAGATCAGCGATTTCGTCATCATTTACCTTGATGAGGTCCTTCTGGTCGGCAACCTTCTGCTTGAGGTCCTCAATGGATGTGTTGAGCTCGACAATTAACTTCTGTCCATCATCCTCTTGGTCAACGATTGACTTCTTAAGGATTTCGATCTGTTCATTGAGATCTTTGATCTTCTTTTCTCTTGTTTCCTTTTCGGAGTTAAGTTCTTCAATCTTCTTTGTGTTTTCTGCGTTCAATTGTTCGGATTCTTCTTGTTTGGCCTTCATTTCTTCAGTCTCTTGTTTCATCTTTTCAATTTCTTGCATAACAGCATCTTTTTCAGCGATCAATGTTGAGATTTCGTTAATCTGCTTCTCATTCTGTTTCTTTACATTTTCAACTTCATGTTGAAGATTGTCTTTTTCGACATTGGAGTCGTATTTCTCCTTTGTGAATTTGTTATTCAAATCCTTGATTTGCTCCTCATATGACTCTATTTCGCCGATGAGTTCATCCATCTTCAGCTTCTGTTCGCGGATCTGTCTGTCACGCTCTGCTAATTCAGCGTTGAGATCGTCAATTTGCATGTATGTGGACTCAGAATTGCTTTGATCTTGGAGCTTGCTCTGATCCAATTCCTCAGACAATTTGTCCTTCTCCTGCTGGATCAATGATAGCTGCTTTTCGTGATTCTCGTTAAGTTCTGAAATCTTTTGTTCGTTGTCATTAACGATGTCTTCAATTTCATTTTCGAGCTCCTGAACTTTCTCGTTAAGCAAATCTTTCTCTTGCTGAGCATTTTCGAGGCCTTTCTTCAACTGTTCGACATCTATCTCTAATGCTTCGTTTTGCTCTGTGAGGGAATTCTTCTCCTGATTGGCGATTTCATTTTCTTCTTCGCATTGTTTGACTATGACCTTCAAATCATTGATATCTTGAGTATTTGTTGTTATCTCATCCTTGAGCCTATTGATTTCCGAATCCTTTTGATCGCACTTATCCTGGAGTGCGTTGACCGTTTCGTTCAACTCGCAGATAACCTTCTGATTTCCTTCCTCGCTGTCTTGCATAGCGCGCTTCATTACCTCGATTTCATCGCTGAGGTTTGTTGTCTTGTTTCTTAAGTTTTCGTTTTCATCTTCTAACTTGGAGATCTCATTTTCATGCTCGCTGAGTGTACGGGATCTCTCTTCGTTGATTTGGATGCTTGTATCGATTGTCTCATGTAATTTGGAGATTTGGCTGTTGAGTAATTCGATCTGTTTCTCGTAGTTAACTTTCTCGTTCGTTAACTCAGTGACTTTCTCTTCAATGTTTGTGAGTTCTTTAGAACGCTCTTCGTTGATTCCGATTGAAACTTCGATTGTTTCATTAAGTTTTGCAATCTCATTGGAGAATCCTTCGATCTGAGATTGATACTTAGCATTGTCATTGTTCAATTTAGAAATCGTTTCTTCGAGCTCTGCAATCTTTGATGTTCTTTCCTCGCTGATTCCGATACTTGTGTCGATTGTTTCTTGAAGCTTGGAGTTCTCATTACGAAGACTTTCGTTCTGATCCTTCAGTGTGGAATTCTCAGATGTTAATGAAGAAATCTTATCTTCGTATTCATTGATAGACTTTGTGCGGTCTTCCTTGACGGTGATACTGACATCGATAGTTTCGTGCAATTTAGAAATCTGACTCTGAAGAAGTTCAATCTGTTTCTCATAATTAACTTTCTCATTTGTTAATTCGGAAACTTTCTCTTCATAATGATCAATCTCCTTGGAGCGTTCTTCGTTGATGCCAATAGAAACTTCAACTGTCTCATTCAACTTCTTGATTTCAGCTGTGAATTGTTCAATCTGTATTTGATATTGAGAAATCTTATCTTCAAGTCCGGCAACACGTTCTGATTCCTGTTCCTCGTTTGATTGTTTCTCGCTCATTGATGTGATCTTTTCTTCGAGATCACTCAATGTCTTTGTGCGCTCTTCGTTGACTGTGATGCTGACTTCGATTGTTTGCTGAAGTTTATTTATCTCACTGTTGAGGAGCTCAATCTGGTTCTGATAGCTGATGATTTCGCTGTTCTTCTGACTGACTTCTTCTTCGAAGTTCGTCAACTTCTTCGATCTTTCCTCATTAATTCCAATGCTGACTTCGATTGTCTCATTAAGTTTCTTGATTTCATCTGTGAACTGCTCGATCTGTGCCTGATACTTTGTGTTATCAGCATTGAGCTTGCTGATTGTGTTTTCACACTCGCTCAACTTGGCTGTTCTTTCTTCATTAATTCCAATGCTGACTTCGATTGTTTCGTTGAGTTTGGATATTTCATTTTCCTTCTGCTGAATAATTTCCTTCAACTCAGCGATTTCCTTATCCTTTATTGCTGAGTTGTTGGCTTCTTGTGAGTTATTCAACTTTTCTTGCTGGAAATCGCGTTTCATTGTCTGCATTTCTTCCGCTTGTGATTTGTTGGCTTGCAATAATTCAGCATTCGATTGTTTGAGCGCGAGTGCAGAGAATTCGAGTGTTGAAATGTTCTGAGAAAGGATATCGACAAGATTGTTGATGTTTTCATTCTGTTGATGCAAAAGAGTGTTCTCTGACGTTAATCTCTCATTTTCATCCCGTGAAACTGCTAAAGCTGATTCTAATTCAGAGATCTTCTTAGAGAGTGTCTCTAATTGCTCTCTAAGTGCTTCTTGACTTGAATTATCCGATTCAAGAGCAGAAATTGCTGCATCTTTCTCTGTCAGTTCATTTCTGATATTTCCGATAGTTGATTGTAACTCTGCGATAGAATTTTGGGATGCTTTGAGTTTTTCTTTGTATTCAGTTTGAATTGCTTCAATTGAAGAATTTTCAGATAATGAATTATTGTATTTCTCCTCTAAATCAGTGAGTTTCGAAGTAAGATTGGCGTTTTCTGCCTTAACATTATCGATTGTTTGCTTGTTTGTTTCGTTTTCAGATTCGAGAGATTCAATTGTTGTAGAAAGCTCCTCAATATCGGCTTTGTTCTTTGCAATTTTATTATCTTTCTCCGAAAGTAATGCTTTGAGCTTTTCAATCTGTGAGTTTAAATCTGCTTCGATATTTGTCTTTAATTTTTGCAAGTCATCATTGGACGCCTGCATGCTGTTGATTGTCTCGTTGAGATCCTTTATTTGTTCATCTTTTTGCTTAATTTCATCGGAATTTTGCGCAGATAATTTGGCTTCTAACTCTTTGTACTGCGATTGAGACTTCTCAAGTTCCTCTTTATATTTGTTTATTTTGTCTTCTAATTCAGAAATAACTTCAGAATTATCTGATTGGCCGCTATCTTTCGGTTCTTGACTAAATTCTTTGATTTTGCTTTCGTAGTCTTCTTTGATTTTAGCCATTTCGCTCTGTAATTCTTCGTTTTTCACTTTCTCATTTTCAAGTTCATTCGAAATGCCTTCTATTTCTTGCGTTAAAGCCTCGATTTCTTCATCATTAGACTCATTTTCTAGCTTTTCTTTAAGTGCTTTGTTTTCGTTGGTTAAATTTTCGATGGCTTGCTTGAAATCGTCGCGTTCGCGAGTCACGTCGCCGAGCTTCTTCTCCACTTCGAGCTTCTCTTGCTCCATGATCTCTAATTGTTCGGTTAACTCTTCAATTTCGTCCTGCGACATCAAAAATATTTATTTTATTTTCGACAGGAAATTATCTGCCGGCTATTTATGGTTTTTGGATAACATTTAATGTTTGATATTTCTTTCACTCCGAAAACAAAGATTTTTGAAATTTTGACAAATAAAATTCTAAAATTTTATATTTGACATGTAAATCGAAAATTATAAGTTCGAAAAATAAACAATTTAACAATGTAAAAGAATAATTATCTCAATGCAAAACACCTGCACTCTATGAAAGCAACATATTGCTAATATGTTAAATCAATAAACTTAATGATAATTATGAAATTGAATCAATAATCACATATATCAATAGCTTCGACGTGAGAATTATTGTGATGATGGGTTGCGCATCAATATGAGAGCTTAAATACAATTTCGACTTCTTTTAAATCAACAACCCACATTCCGATAAAAATTATTACTTCGAGAACGAGAAGATATTCCGAAAGTGCTTTAACAACAATAGTGATATTTGTTTCTGCCATGGGACCAACTATACAAATTGCTATTACTGATAAAGAATAAAGTAATATTATCAAGAATTTGATTTTATGGAATCTCATGATTTTAGCTTTCATTATTCCTATGTGCATGCAAATCATGAAGATAAGAATAGAAATAAAACACGAAACAGCGAAAGTTTTGTGTAAAAATGGATTTTCTGCTAAGCCACACGATGACATGCAAACCATTAGTAATGATGATATTGTAGATGGAATGAAAAGGTAATACGCCCATTTAATTCCGTGAGTTTTCAATGAAATGTTGATGAAAAATGTTAATATGAAGAAGAAAGTCGCTTCTATTGAAAAACCTAATGCAAATATTTTGCTTTGTGGGTACTTTCGTGCTAGTTCAGAGATAGAAGGCCAATAATTTTGTTCTGAGGACTCATTTAATACAAAAAGAATTATAATAATGAGAAATATGACAATATACAATACAACAGATACCACTGGCAGCCAAGAAACTTTAACATTAATGAAATTGTTTGGGATTGTCGTTTCTTCAATCAATTCATCATCATCTTCATTCATCTTTGAATTTTTTTGTCACGTAAAAATGCAAAAAAATGACATGTAAGATTTGATATGAGTAACTTCATTGATACGATTGTCGAAGAACCAAACGAAACTGATACGTATCCAGAGGATCTGGTGAAAATCCACGATGCTCTGACGCGATTTGAAGATGAATGCAATAACAGATTGGACCAATTAGACGTATCTCTCCAAAACTTAGCGGGAAAGACCGGTCTTACTAAATCAGGTATATCTGCAACATCGTCTACGTCATCTTGTTCATCTGTTGCGTCTTTAGATATGTTAAATCTCAATAGTGGAAGGCATGGATCTGATTTGGAGATGATTGCATCAGAAGATTTCGATTTCTATCAGTCCATTAATCAAGTCATTAACAATATCAGAAAAAGCCTCAAAACTAAATCATCAACGAAAAGAATAATCGAAAAAGCAAATACAAAGTATGTTGATTCATCACTGCAGAGGTTCTCCACGCAACTTACGGCAATGATGAACCAGCAAGTTTCACAAAAACACACGGAACTAGAAAATGAGATAAATACGTTAGGTGCTGAAATTGATGATCTCAAAGAACTGGCGCAAAAGGAGTTCGCTGAGCTGAGAGCTGCGATTAAGGAAATACAAGAATTACAAGAGCAAAAAATTAATAGCGATTCAAATAATAAAAAGTGTCAAAGCCAGAAGATAACATCACCAATACTCATCAGAAAAGACCCTGTTAAATTCCACAGACCAAAAAGCACAAATAAAATCCCAAGCATGACTGAATTAATGCTGTTGGCAACGAGACCTGAATCACTCTACAAGACTAACGACATTTAGTCACAAATATGCGTAATTTTTCTTTAATCTATTTTATAAATTAAATTGTTTGTTTATTATAATATTATAATATAATACTCAACATCTTACGGTATAGTTTCTTTCGGTGAGGATAACATAAATATATAGATATTATGTGATTGATAATGATATATTAATGATATATGTGAATAAAACTTATTTTGTTGAAGAAAAATGGGAAAGTTGAATGTGTAGATAATGATTTTAGAAAGAAAGTGGTGGAAGAAGAATTAAAAAAATGACTGAGCCAGTGAAGGCTCCAAAGCAGTCAGGAAAGATGAGTGTTGCTGACCTCAAAGCGAAGTACAATACTGTTGTTGACAAAAATAAGTCACTAAAAGAGAAATTGGACACGGCAAACAATGATATTAAAAATTTAACAGATGCAATAAAAGCGAGAGATCAAGCAATTGACTCGAGAGACACTAAAATTCAGGAGCTGACACAATTGGCAGCAGATTTTCAAACAAAACTTGATAAAGCAAATAATTCGATTTTTTCTGAGTTTTCTAATAATTTGTTTGGCACAAATCAACAACAAGAACAGCAAACTACGGAAGATCAATCAGAAATTGTAGCGCAACTTAATCAAGAAAGAAGAGAATTAATCGAAAAAATTAAATCTTTCGAAAATGCTGATAAAGCGAACAAAGAGCTGATTGAGAAATACAAAAAAGCTATCTCTGACTTTGAAACAGAGCATAAAGCGTTAAAAGACAAAATTATCGAATTAGAAAACAAAAAATACGATTCTGTAACAGATATATCATCAGAAGTTTCTGATTTGATTAAAGAAAACAACAATCTTCGCGAACAACTCAGAGTAAGCGAATTAGGAAGAACAGATACAACGAAATATGAATTGTTAAACGAAGAAAACAAATTGCTGAAAAATTCGAATAATGACCTCACACAGCAGGTGAAAATGCTCAATAAAAAGATACAAGAGATGCAAGATGATGTTTCGAAGTTTGAGCAGCTCAAAGAACAGATAAATCAACTCAAGAACGTTCAAGATACAACCAACGACAAATATGTTGCATTGCAACGCGAGAATTCGAATTTACTCACGAAATATAATGAAATGAAAAAGCAAAATGAAGATGAAATAAATAGACTCAATGACACACTTCAAAAGACACAAAAAGATATAGATAATAAGATACGAGAGAGCAATTTATCACTAGCATCATTAAATGAAGAGAAACAAAATATGACTCAAGAAATCAATCATCTAAAGGCAGAAATCGACTCTAAATCACAAAGCATCAAACAGCTCAATACAGATATGCTAAATCTCAAATCAGAAAAGAGCCGTCTCGATAATTCAAATAAAGAATTAAAGATGGAATTATCAGAAGCAGAAAAACACCAAAATGATTTAATAAACCAACTACAGAAGGCACAAAATGAAATCAACGAACAACTAAAGAAAGTCAATAATAATCTTAGCGAAATTCAAGAATTAAGGCAAACAAATGAAGAATTGAAAACACAGTATGATACAATGAAGCAATATTTGCATGCAGAAAAGCTGTCTAATGAGACACTTCAGAGTTCATTAGAAGAAAAAGCAAAAAGAATCAGAAATTTGGAAGAAAGGAATAAAGAAAAACTTGATTTCAGCACAGAACTTCAGAATGCATATGAACGAATCAAACAAGAGAATGAGAAATTAAAGAAAGAAAAAGAAAATATTGAAAATTCATCAAATACAAAGATTAAAGAGCTCGAAAAAAGTTTTAATGAAACAAAAGCCGCTTTAGAAGCTGAATGTGTCAAAGTTCAGAACTTAACGAAACAAAGAGACAAAGCAGAATCAGCAAAAAGAATATCAGACAAAAAATGTGCAACTCTCGAACAGGATAAAGCCAAACTCACAAACAGACTCTCTGCCGTAGAAAAGGACAGAACACTCAATTCTCAAGGTTCTGATTCCGCAATTTATCCGAATTACATCCGAAAGGTTCTGTTGCAGTTCTTTTTGCAAGACGGCAGCACGCGAGAGTCACTGATCCCTGTTATCCTTAACCTTGTCGAATGTGATGAAAAACTCATAAGACAAGCACAAAGGTCATGGAGGGAGAGTAACCAGATCATCTCTCACCTGTTCAAGTTTTAATTGTTTTTGTATATATAAAATGGTTGTATGTCATTATTATGATTTCGATATTTTCTTATACACACTTCGAGTCAAAATGTTTATGTGGAATCAACAGATGAAGTGCTTTTGCGTATATTATCTCGGTAAACAATGTGTAAATGTGTACATCAAAAAAAGCAATCTAATGCTTAAGCATTGATTTTTGTGTTTAGCCTTTGAATAGATTTTTTGTGAAACTACGAAAGCTCAAAAAAATTTGAGACAAAAAAATTTGAAAATAATTTTGTTTGTTGTAAATAGCCAAATAAATTACAAGATTCTGATTTTTCGTTTTTTCTTTTCAATTTAAATATTTTGATGATTACCGTGAAAATATTATTAGCTATAGAGAGTAGATGCTATTATATTTTGAATGGCCACACAAAAATTTCTGAGAGATCGCAGGAGATAATGTTATTAATGACTGAAATTAAGTGCAATTGTGAAAAATTAAAAGTTTGCATTAAAAATTTTAAAAATGGGCGAATTAACTATCGATAACATAGAAGGCAAAGTTATCGATGGTTTTGAGATTCTCGAACAAATAGGAAAAGGTGCTTCGAGCTCTGTGAGAATTGCACGACATCTTCAGACAAATAATTATTGCGCTGTTAAGATTATCGATTTGCATGCCCAGAGAGAGTCGGCATTCAATGGCATTATACGAGAAATCAGCGTTTTCATGCAGGTAAGTCATCCTCACCTTGCAAAATTATATCGGTTATCACAAGTTGAAAATCTGTTGCTTTTTTTCATGGAATACGCTTCTGGAGGAACCCTTTATCACTACATCATGACTCGTAAGGGTTTATCGGAGTCAGAAGCCCTCAGAATATTTTCTCAATTGATTGATGTTTTTTATTTTCTTCAAACGAACTTTTTCATCGCACACAGAGATATAAAAATGGAAAACATTCTGATTGACAACAATATGAATGTAAAAGTCATCGATTTCGGCCTTTCAGATACATTTTATTGCCATAAATTAACAGGATTAGTCGGAACGCCGGGTTACACCGCACCAGAAGTTATAGGATGCAACGAATACAACGAAAAATGCGACATTTTTTCACTTGGCGTTACATTTTACACATGTTTGACATTAACAATGCCGTTTTCTCTGCAACAGAAGGATGCAAGACTTCTCATAGAGGAAGCAACAAATCTTGCGAAGCTCAGCAAGATTTCCCCTGATTTGCAAAATTTGCTCGATATGATGTTGCAGCCAAGACCGCAACTTCGTGCTTCATTCGCACAACTAATGTCGCACCCATGGCTCAAGAGCGTGAGCAAGAGGAGTTACAACTGTGCTCCACGTCCAATTGTCTATTATCAGGTCCAAAATTACTCGGATTGTTTGAAGTTCAAGAGAACACCCGAAAAGATAAATTCAGATATATTAGATCAATGCAAAGCTTATCACGCGTTCAGACAGTCTTTAGAACATGATTTAGAAAATGGTGATATTAATGATAATACAACATTATACTTTATATTAAAGAACCCAATGCACGAATTGCCTGCATTGAATGCAAAGCTTCCACCTCTCATCAAGAAGAAGAAAATTCCAAAGCAACTTCCATTAGATAACCTTGCGAAATATAAGTCAGTCGCAACACTACAGATAACTCACAGACGACCAATAGTGCCAGGTAAAAGAATGCTTAGACCATTACATACGTAATTTATTTTTAAGACATTAATCTTCAATGCATATTTTGATCTCAGTAATGTATAATCATTGAGCAAAGTGCTGAAAGTGTTGTCCTGGACAATATATTATCTATATTATATAATATTGTTTATATTCAATAAACTTTGTTAGTATTTTTCTGTTTGTAACTAAATACTCTTTCTCAACTCCAACTTATTGATCATATAATAACGCCTTTGTTTATGATTGTCTTGATGAATTATGAATAAAGTTTTGAAGATAATATAATGGTTTTTATATAGATTTGTTAAACTGCTTGTAGCTCGGTATATATTTCCCAATAATCTTTTTGAATTTTTACTTTTAAATGCTATTTTGCGTGTTGAGCAACAATTATAAGAAAAGCCTGTGTGAGAATCATCATTATTTTGGGAGAATAACACACAGAGCTTATGTGTGAACACTTGGAATACTTTTTTCCAAAATAGCTAAAAAAAACATATTTGTGATTAGATTT
This sequence comes from Trichomonas tenax, assembly GCA_023091735.1. Lineage (NCBI taxonomy): Eukaryota > Parabasalia > Trichomonadida > Trichomonadidae > Trichomonas > Trichomonas tenax. The sequence goes on from JALKBU010000444.1 coordinate 13,846, forward strand.
ACATATTTATCATCGACAACAACATATTTTACGTTATAAAAATGCTATACAATGGGAATATAATATATTATAATGAGTAAAGCACATCATGGCAAATCAATGTTTTTGATGCAAGATATATCTAATATTTTAATGAAATATAGACTTTGTTAGCTAATTCTTTAATATATCATGAACAACTGGATTTTGTACATTGGGGGTTCAATAACTTATCAAGAAGTTAATCCAGTGAGTTAAAAAACGAGTTTCGCCGACTTTGCGTATCAATTTTAGACAAGCCTATCAATCATTCACGATTGATAATCACTATGATATAAATCTCCATTATCGATTGCCATTGAAATGAAGTCGCCCGAAATCATTCAATATCTAAAATCCAAGTATTCCATCGAAAAAAAAAATCGATTTAAATGCGTGAGGAAGTAATCTATGGTATATGCGAATATATCTCATGTGTCATGATACTCTAAATTTTTGAGGAATTATGAACAGATAATATAAAATTATGGCAAATGAGCATGAAAATCATATCCAGATATGCAGATTGATATTAGATGCTAAATAGATAAAAATTGCATATAATTTTTTCATTTTCTCTATTTTCTTTTTGCACAATAGAATTGAGTGAATCCCGATTCTAAAAACTGCTCAGCTATTTGTTTTTTTCCTTTTTTTTTTATTTATATGCGACATTTTTAGAGTTGAGTGAAGCTCATTACTAAAAATGGTTCATTCACGTATACAGTAAATACGTTAGATGTGGTTGACTGTGTAAAGATGAAAATTAAAATTACTCTATTCTCATGATCGCTCTTTGAAGAGTGTTTCTGTTATGGAAGTCATGCAATCCAAGCATCTGTATGTCAATCATATGAGTGATGCCTCTGCGAGCTCATGGAGCGGAGTTAGCCAACATCATTATTAAAAATGAATATATCATGAATGTTATATTGGAAAAAGTGAAGCTATTTAAATGTAGATTAATACTAACCAACTTTTTTTTTCCAGAAAAGTTTACAAAGATAAAAACTGAACAAAGATGAAATTTCGCAATGAAAATAGATAATAAAATGCATAGAATGATAGAATATACAGTTATTTAAAAATTGAGGGGCTGACACGGAGACAATTTTAATTGAGAGACAACAAGAAAGGAAAAAAAATGCTGAATGCTGAGCACGATATCTTCAGCAATTACGATTGCCTGAAGAACGACCCAGTTCAGGCACGCTTTATGTCGGTCCTTGAGGAGGTCCGCAACTCTATTGCAGAAAAAGCGCGAACTACACCGAATCTTCACGTTGATGGCGAAACAGGCATTCCTGACCCGAAGCTTTACCTCGCAGTCATCTGCTCTCTCATCATACACCGACTTGGACAGCAAAATAAGGCTGGTGTCCCTGAACTTCTCAGGCTTTTGAACATCGCGATGCAGGCCACGCCACTTGACTCTTCTATCGCAGCACAACTCGCTGAGTGCATCATTCCACTCTTCGATGGTGCTGATAACGCACTCCTTGCGGCTCTCTGCCCTGTTGCGCCCGCTTTATCACACAAAACTAAATTTAATCCAGTGCAAGTTACAACATTGCTCGAAAGCATTTGCCAAGCAACACTCTCTGATGATCCGAAAGTGAGAAATACGGCTTCAAAAGCAATCTATGACAATGATAATATTCATCAACTTTGCTTCGACAAACTTTTCGAAATCTGCAGTGAAAATCCACTCCGTGCACTGACTGTACTCAAGAACATCGCAAGTGCTGCAAAACCAGGTGTTTGGACTAAATATGCCGAACCAATCCTCGGATTTTGTGAATCTGATAACCGTGCTGTTCGCGTTAAGGGCTTCGAACTCATGTCGTATTGCCTTCATCACCTCAGCCCAGACACAGTCGTCTCAATCATCAACAAATTCACTGCCAAGAAGCCAGAAGCGCCAGGTGACGTCCTCCAGTCAATGGCACAGCTCATTCAGAGCGCTATTACAATGCTCGCAAGAGAGAGCCCGTCACTTCTTGGCGACAACTTCCAAGGTTTTCTCCACCAGATGCTCTATCTTCTCCAGCTCGAGGATGAGCAGGCACGCACGACAATCAACCAGACAATCCTCTACGGCATTGCTGCACTCACAAACAACGCGGGGCAGATCAAAGACTACTCAAGACTTCAGGGAATCGTCGAGGAGCTCAACAATGCTCTCATCGTCCAGTATATGTCCATCTGGCCACATGTTTTCGCCATTTTGTCTACACTCCCACCACAGCTACACGAGTCAACAGCAGACATCCTCTTCAAGCCAATCTTGAACGCCATCGAGAAGCTCAAGCAGGATACAGATATGCACGGAAAGGAGTTCATTATCAGCTTCATTGCAACATGCATGAACGAAATCGGCCTCGTTAACTTCTACCAGGGAACGCCAGAGCTCTTAGACGATGTTACATTCTTCCAGCACGTCTACATCCCACTCATCAACGCTTACAACACACGCAAGCACCAGAACGACCTTCAGTTCACAATGGATAAAATCCTTCCAATCGAGGATTTCCTCTACAACGAATACATGAACATTCCACAGGATCTCATCAACCACCCAGACAGCGTCAACAAGCACCTTATCTGGATCAACCTATGGAACGCTCTTCCAAATTGCGTTACAACAGGACCAGAAGATATTTCCGTTTTTGTTAACTTCTGCTGCGACAGATTCGACCAGCACAAAGAACTCATCAGACCAATCTCGAAAATCTTCCAGCATTTGTCAAGATTCATTGCTGACGATCCAAGGCCACTTCAGCTCTTGGTTACTGCCGCTGTTGATGCTTCAACAACAGCCGTTTCAATCCCAGCAATCACAGCTATCTGTGGTGCAAAGAACTCTCAGTCGCTCCAGGAATTCTTCCAGGGTGTTTCCAAGCAGCTCCTTATTTATGCTATGGATCCAAACTCTATTGACGTTGCTTGCGCACTCGTCGATGTTATCCTTGCCATGTTGAACTTCCTCGACGAAGACTGCCGCAACTTGTTCTACAAGATGATGCTCAAGTTCATCAACAAGAAGGGGCACTTCCAGAAGAAAGCCCTCAGAGCCATTCGTGATCTCATCACGAAGTATAAGATTGAAGGCGCTGTCGATGAACTCAAGGAAGTCCTTGCTAACACAGACGAAAACGTTACATCTTCAACACTTCGTTACAGAATCCTTTTGATGACAACACTCCTTCAGTTCTCTGGTGACGAGTATGGTGCTCTCTTGACAGAATTCCTCCCAGAAATTGTTGCTGCTGTCAAGGATCAGGGTGAAAAGACAAGAACAGCTGCTGAAGAGTCATTGCAGACAATCGCTCAGACATCCATCGAGACATTTGGAAATGTCGATGCCATCATTGCTGGTATCGTTGTTGGTCTCATTTCCGATGTCAGCAGCTACGTCGCTGCAAGCATTGATGCTCTTTCCATCGTCCTCCGCCGCCACTATGACAAGGTCAGTCCAGAGAACTTTGATGCTACATCAGAGGCTGTTTTCAAGGCTACATTTGCAACACAAACATCCGAAGTCGCTCGTGCCGGTCTTGGCTACTGCAAGATGCTCATCACAAGAGTTCCAAAGTATGCCGAATCAAGACAACTCCCCAATATCATCGGCTTCTCAATCAACTGCAACAAGAGAACAAACTGGGAAATCAGAGATAAGGGCCACCACATGATCGAGCGCTGTATCGAGACATTCGGTATCGATCCAGTTACAGCTGTCTTCCCGAAGGAGGATGCTAAGCTCCTCAGAGGTGCAAGAAAGGAGTCCAACAAGAACCAGAAGAAGGCCAAAGCAGGAGCTGCTAAAGAAGAAAAGAATAGCGATGGAGAGCTCGAACTCGACTCTCGTTATGATGAGCACGAAATCGATCTTCTTTCATCTGCAAACATCATCAAGAGGAAAGAAGTTCGCGAGGAAATCGATGATGACCAGATCCAGTTCGATGAGCGCGGCAGAATCGTCATGAAGGAAGCTCCAAAGGCACGCAAGTCAAAGAAGCAGGAAGACGAAGATGAGGATGAAGACAGAGGTAATGAACTCTCTGACTACATCAATAACAGAAGACAGAAGAAGCAGAAGGAAAGAGAGCAGACAAAGGCTAAGTTCATTGCTGAGACAGGTCACAAATTCAAGGCTCCTCGTGGAAAGGGCGATGTCATGAAGAAGGGAGGCGTCGCTCCTTACGCTTCTGCACCACTCAATGCGAACGTTGTTAATAAGAGAAAGCGATCGCAGATGAAGGCTGAATACAAGAAACTCTTCGGCAAGAAATAATTAGATTTTTTTTATTTGAGTATTATAGATATATTATTTGATTTATATTTGATATAGATTTTTTTATAAAGGCAATTTTTATTAATTTTTCATATCATCAAATCAACTTAACTACGTAATAAGAAAAGTAATTTTAATAATATACTATGTTTATATTTATCATATTAACATAATAAAATTAAAATTATTTTCTTATTTTGATGCGTTATTTCATATAATAGCTCTACAGTTGATGGTTTTCATTGTGTTTGAATTATAGGCGTTAAAACGGATTTTGCGGGCGAAAAAGAAATGAAGCGAATTTCAGAGAAGGAGTTAATTTTAAAGGGTAAAAAAGGGTAAACTTCAAAATTAAAAAAATGAGTTCTATTGTGGCGTCGAAAGATTTCATCTGCAAGAACGTCATGCCCGGCTTCTACTGCGGCTACGGTGAGATGGACGTCCTTGGAATCTTGTTCTGGCTCACGGGCTTTATTTCGATTTTAATGCTCGTTTTTCACATCAAATCTTCGAAAAATAAATGCAAGATATTCGATCAGACGTTCCTTTTCTGGATTTTCATGATCCTTTGGCAGTTCTATCGCGGCACAGTACAGCTTTTCAAATTTGAATGGACTCTCGCAGCTTTCAAGATCGGATACACATCCGCCATCCACATCCTCCTCTTCATCCCGATGTGCTTGGTCATATTGATCCTTTTCGACCTCCTTTTCACATACAGAAATCCAGGAATGAACGCAATCATCTTCTTCAGGTCACTCTTCATCCTCTTCCTCATCACATTCGTCGCGCTCGGTGTTACACTTTGCACAATCGATTTTGGAAATGAAGACGATCCAGATCTTTCGCTTTCTCTATGGTGTGCGTGCACAGATTTGGTTTTAGTCATCTTTTTCATCCTCCCCGCTCGCTCTCTTCTCGCTGCTGTCACGTATCCAATGGTTCAGCCAGATGACGCGGGCTGCGTCAACTTTTGCAGGGTCGGACTTGTTCTTTACACACTCATTTACTCCCTACGCCTTATTTACAACGCTACACACTTCTTCAAGATTAATCCACTTCAGGAGTGGGTTACACAGAAAGCTCGTCAGTCACACCACTCCCTGCCTGCTTCAGTCAGGGCGTTTTCGTGGTTCTTCATGTTCCTGTTCGATTATGTCCCTTCAGTGTTCGCAATCGTGTCTGTTTATCTTTTCAAGAAGCACGATATCATGTTCAACGAGAATCCATACTACACAAGACAAAGTGATTAAGTTTTGTGCGTTACTTTGTTAAATAATATTCTGTCATTTTAATTTTAAATAAAACAATCAATTTAGTAATCGATATTTTTTATACAAACAAACAATATAATATATTTTTAGCTGAGGATCTCTTTGAGTTTCTCTTGGAAACAGGCTTTTTCACGCGCAATTGTTCTCTTAACGATGTCTAATGTGTCTTGTCTCTCCGCCAATGTTTCGAGTGTCTGGGAGAAAACTAAGTTCAGGCCTGAGCTTTGCTGTAGCTCGATTTGAATCATCGAGATTTCTTTATCAACTGATGCACACCTTTCGCAAAGTGATTTCCACTTCATGAATGTCGTTGGCTCGTTGTTGGTTGCAATTATTTTCTCGTATTCTGCGAGTTGAATGTTTAATTCATTTTTCATTTGATTAAACTTGTTTTCTCGTATATCTATTGTGTCTTTGAGTTTTGTTGATTCCAAAACGAGTTTCTTGTATTCATCATCGAGATCTATCCTCATTTCATGCTTTGATTTCACAATTTCGTTTAATGAAATAATTTCTTGATTGATTTTTGAGATATTTTCTTCGTACTCTTGGCGTTTTCGCTTTTTGACTTCGTGTGATGCTTTTGACTCTGCTTTTTCTTTATTTAATTCTGTCAACGAATTTTGCAAATTTTGAATTTCTTCGTTTATGTTTTCATTTTTCACTTGAAGCTCTATCAAATCGTTTTTAAGTCTTGAAATTGTTTCGTTTTGCACTGTTTCCGTTGATTCATAAACGGATTTCAACGTATCAAGTTTGGTTTGGAGAGAAAGAAGTGTTCTTGGATTATTCGCTTTGCAATCATCGAGTTTAATCTTGAGCTGCTCTTGTTCAACTTCTGCTTGCGTGATTAATTTTTCTAAATTTTGTTTCTCGCGTTCAAAATTAATTTCTTTCTCTTTAATTTCGTTTTTTAGTGCCTCTGTCTCATCATTTAAAGATTTAATCTCCTGATCTTGCTTATTCATGATTTCTTGCGCGAAATTTTTCATTGCGGAAACTTTATTTTCGATTTGTTTTCTCTTTTCGATCTGTTGTGCTATGGAAGCTTCATTGAGCTTGCTTAGGATCTCATTTCGTTGGTCTTCTAAATTAACTTTCTTAGAAAACAAATTAATTTGCTTTTCTTTGAAAGTATTGACTGTAGCGGCCATTGACGATGCTGTAACTGATATTTCCTCATTATCCTTCTCGAGTTTCTCAATTTTAGCCTCTTTTTCAGTCGCTTTCGATAAGAAACTCGAAGTTTTTTGTTCTATCTCTGTTTTTTCGCTATTGAGTTCTTCGATCATTTCAGAAAGGTTTTCAATCGAGATATTCACTTTCTTTTCATCGCTAATCAACTCGTCGTAAGTGATTTTGGCTTGTTCGAATTCAATTTTGTATTCTTCAAGGAGATGTCTTGCTTTTGTGTGCTGCTGTGTAACAGAATTCAGAAGGTCATCTGCATGAGATGTGTCATCAATTTCATTCTGTATTGTTTTCTCGTTTAATAATAATTTATCATAAATCGCTTGAAGTTTTTCTTGTCTTGTATCGAATTCTTCGAGCAAATATGCTCCAGCAGTCCCAATCTGGTCAATAACTTTCTGAAATTTCTCAACTTCTTTTTGATTATTTTCTAATTCTTGTTCTGCTGCTCTTATTTTAGAAATAAGTTCTTGCTTTCTCGATCTATCGCCTGTTCCGACATCTTTTTCTTCTTCGACTGTAATTTTCTCGTCATCTGATAATTCCGCAATAATTTCGTTCTTTTCAACAGCGACAGGCGCATTCATCGACGCCTCCATGTTTTCGAAATCGTTGTCGATTGTTTTCTCTAAGTTTGTTATAAAATTGGAGAACTTTCCCCATAAACTCGACATTCGATATTCCCCCTCTTTATTATATTGAAAAAATGCATTATAGATGTAACATAGTCCATTCATACACACGACAAATATCTCTCATTTGGCAAGCACAAACTTGGGTTTCTATTTAATCTCCACTATAAGCAAAATAAAATGATAAACAGCATCTGAAGGCTGCACCTAACCAATTTTCCTGAAAACAATACAGAGGATTTCACTACATTATGAAGGTATATAATGAACAACAACCTCCAGGAAATCTCAAGAAATGACCGAGAAAATCAAACCTCTTGTTTTTAGGCGTCAGATTTTTTCTGAAGTTTACTTATCGGTTACAGTGTTCCCTTATTGAGCGACTTTAATGAAAAGTGACGGCTGTGGAAAATGATTTTAAAAATCATTATGAATGCATATAATTTAAAAAAAAACTCAATAGCTATACATGCAGCAAAATATCTTCCAAAGTTGCATCCCTACGCCATGTGGTTCATCTGCACCATGGCTCATGAGCGAGCGCCAATGTCGGCTCGATGTCATTTTTTGTAATGTAAATATGTTTCTTATCATGATAAAACTTTTATCTCAATTTTGTTCGATAAATAATTAATACGATTGGCGTCATGTCAAATTGAATATAATTTTCTCTAGGCGCACCATCAGTGGGGCTCACAATATAACCTATCACAACTCAATTGCTAACAACATTGCATGTTTATTCATAGTTCTGATTCAAAAGTATTCTTGTATTTCAAGTTTTTCAATCCCAAAAATTACACAATTATATGATATGTACTTAATTTTTGTATGAAATGATTTGCTTGATATCGAATATGTACTGGGTTCATTCGTGTACATCTTAAAATAGATAAATAATTACAATGCCATTTTGAGGCAGACGGTTTGTTACTTTTTTGCAGATCAAACATGTTTTCAACAGTATACGTATGCTAAATATTTTGTTTAATCATATCGAACACTTAGTTGACTTCCCGGTGAAGCTTTTCGATTTGAAATATTGAATTATTTCTTGATGGTTATATCGAACTGCTATTGAGAATGGTGTTATATATAATTATGATGATAAAATGTGAATGATTGATGTAATATCATAAAGATGATGAAATGTGAATTATTTATTGTATATACAATGTGATGATAAAATACCAATGACTGAACCAATATAATAATGACGATAAAATGTGAATGAACGATTAATTCATCATCCATTCAAAATCGAAAATCAATTTCATTGCATTTTTCTCCAAATTTCAATAGAAAAAAAAAATATTGGTATAGTAAAAATCATAGTTTAAATTACGGGTGCAATAATATTAGCAGCTTCTTGAGTTGTTTTTCACAAATATCTCATAAAACAAACACTCTTCCAACGACCCATTAATTTTATAGATGATAAAATGTGAATTATTGATTTGATATAATAATGAGATTCAAAAAAGATTGAATTACCTGAGTTATCGTTGAGCAAACTTTAATTCTAAATCAATTACATTAACATTTCTAGTAAGAAATAAAAATGCTTCGAAATTTAAGTAGTAAAACACTTTCCCGCATTCATTCTTACGATTGATCCTTTTTGTTCAAGCAGACAATTGAAAACGTCATTATGGTGATATGTAATTGCTGTATCTAAATCTTCATCAGATATAGTATGACCATCATTAAATAATGACACAATAATGTTTTTGTTACCTCCTTCAACTGCATGAACAAATGTATGTTCAGTAATTTTGCTTCCCAACAATTTGTGATATCCGCGATACTGAAACATTTGGTATGATAAAAAGCGTGATTAACAAACAATAATTTTAAAACAAAATATTAAGGCTCCACTCCCACAGCTTATTTTCATTGATATATAATGATATCCTGATATATAGTATATTTTATGAGTTAAGAGGCTGATAAGGCCAATAAATAAAGATGATCAAATTTTATATTTTCCGTTATACTACATAATTTGGGAATTTGTTTCATATTATCACTATAGACATCCAACACATGAGCAAAATTATGTTATGAAATAAAAATATCATTTATTCAATTTGATCTGATATTGATCTTGCGAGGTGTTGTTTAAGAGTCATGCTAGAGTATTCCATTTGTATCTATGGATATCATTCATTGCTGGATTCCTCCATTATTCTTTCATATGTTCGAATTCAAATTATTTTTATTATTAATGTGCATGGCGAGATTAATAAACTACATTTCTTCGAATGCATCATGTACTATCTCTATTTTCATTTTAATATAATCTTCAGCTCATGATTTTCATTTTCTTGCTCATATTTTGTCGTATGTATGAATTTATAAAATAAAACGTATAGATTCAAAAACTAATAGAGCCGGTTCGGAAATATGCATTGAATATTACTTGTAGAAACAAGTCAATGGCTTTTGACATTGAACTTTAGTAACAATGTCACTTTTTTCGAAATCATGAAAAATGCAGTTTAAATCGTTTTATAACTTGCTATAAATTTTTTTCCGAGCAAAACCATTAGCATAGGAGCAATCTATAGAATTTTCTCGAGAATGTGACAGAAGTGGACTGAGGATAAAAAAATTATGGAAGGCTGGGATGCTCACTTTTATAGCACCATCTTTCCAAAATTGAATATATTCCATCAAGAAATCTGGATAGAATCTAAACGAGCAAGTTGTAGTACATTATGAGCTAGTATTACCACTACTGGGATTTTTGTACCTTCTTCTTATATATTGAGATAACTTTAGTTGAATTTTCGCCTTTCACGGTGGTATAACTGATTTTATATCTTGTTATAAAAATTTTTCTGGAATATGTGAACCATATAGGGTGATTCTGTACCTGTCTGTGCAGAGTGTGACAGAAGTGAACTGAGGATAATTTTTTTTGCCGTTGTGAATTTTTCAAACATTGATCTCGTAACTAAATTTTGTTATTTTATTTATAACACAATATTTTTATCTAATAAATATAAAGGAAATCATGGTAGTTCTTCACCATATTAGTAACAAGAAATTATATTCAATATTGAACGAGATATTAATTTTTCAAAATTGAACATTCTGCTTCTTATAACTTAATCTTCACAAAGCAGTGTCCAATAATATTAATATATATTATATATGCCCTATATACTATAATGTGACAGAGAGCAAATTGCAAGTTAATGATATTTTCTCGGTAAAAATGAAAATTGTGAAAAACATCAATTTTAAGTTCTCACTATCCAGGTGCTCGCTGGATGTGCATACAACAGTGGTATAAAGTATAGTTGGTATGTATACATATAGATATACTTTAAAGTCTTTTGATTGGACTTTTAGAGTAGAAGAGTAAAGCTTAAAATTTGAGTACTTGGAACTGGAGGTTTAAAATGCAAGAAATCCCCAGTCATCCCTATTATTAGATCCTGTAATTTATAATAAACATCACACATGAATAGTTCTTCAATGCTCTGCAGATTCAGTTTTAACTTTATCCCTTATAAATTTGCTGAAAAAATCAAAACAAACTCTTAAGATTTTATCAATCTATATCTAAGAATTGGTGAGTTAAAAACTTTCATCTTCAACATATATTCATTCCCGTATGGAGGGTAGTTAATGGTATGAATTAGGAGCTCCAAATTCTAGTATTTATTATTGCATGTACCTATTAATTCTGTCTGAACTGGATTGAATTTTCAGTTTCCAGAAATGCTAGTATAAGTGGTGTACTTGTTTATACGAAGAACAATGAGATTTTAAATAAAATTCAAAAAATATTTATCTTTCTGTGGATAGTTATATTGCGAAAAGTGAAACTATTATGACCTACATTATCACCCTTATCTTAACTCGCAAAAAGCGAAAATAGAAAATGGGTGCACGCCCTTCTATAGTGCAAGTTTCGAGTCACTGTTCTTGGGTGTCACCGTCGCTGATTGAGAGCGAAGTAGAGAACATCATCGGCTTCAACGCGACGCCTGAAGTTGAGTCTGAGCTGCTGGAAAATCTTCGAAAGCGCGTCTCGAAGGTTGTTGGCGTCGCAGGGTGCACAGTTGAGTACCAACCGCGCGGTTGGTTCCGTCCGCGCAAAGTAAACATCGCTCTTTTGCCTGTGGAGGGAGGACCTGAAATAACGGGTTCAGGCGCCGCAAAGAGACAATTAGGATTTGGTGGAAAGCTCAGATTCGTCGGTCCTCCGAGTACCACTGAGTTTGGAGTCTCTTACTTGCCTGGTTACGGATTTGTCTCATCAGCACGTGTTAAACTTCCTCTAACGAGCATGATGAACCTAAAACAGAAGAACCCAGTCCCATTCGTGCACTTGAAGGGAGAAATTTACACATACACGTTTAACAAATATCCTTACAAAACATTCGAATTGAAAGCTAAATACATTCCGTACGAGAAGTCCCTCAATACTAGCGTCTATTACATGAACAGGCAGATGATCACGCTAACAGAAAAGCTGAATGAAGAAAAATATCTTTCCTCTTTCTTTAATTACCATTCGTTCGGACTCAAGACTTCACACAAGCTGATGTTTAACAATCTCGACTTCTATGGCCCAGATCAAAACTTGATGTTCAAAGTTCATAATTATGCCAAGTTTTTCATCGTAACAGACAACACAACAACAATTCCAGCGCTTCAGTACAGAGTCAACATGCAGGGATTCTTGCCACCAAACATTTTCTGCAAGGCTGAGGCCGGATCTTTGATCGCAACATCAACGCTTCCTTATCCAGAGAGATACCACCTCGGCGGACGCCCGATACTTCGTGGTGTCAGCGCGCAAAAGTTCTCTCCTAAGTTTAGCAGAACATACACAGGAATCGAACATTATATCGCTGCGACGCAAGAATTCAGATTCCCTGTCTCAGACATGATCAACATGTACTTATTTAACAGCAACGCAGTTGGCGTGAACCTCCACAGGACGCATCAGGCTGAGAAACTTCCAGCATTCGTCAAATACGGCGGAATCGGAATCGGTTTCGTTGTTTCGACGGGATTAACGGATATCGAAGTTAACTTCAGTGTTCCATATACAGCATCTCCAAACTTACCTATATGTCACTTCTGCACATTGATTGCAAAGAAGGAATAAAACTATGCATATATATATTATTTAAACATTTGATTGAGGATTTGTTTGATCGTGGAATATATTTCTTTCTGCTCCGGGTTTCTTTCGATGCTATCTGTTGAAATGTATGTTCCTTCACCAGACAAACTCGGCAGTAACAAAAATAGTTTGTTTGCGAAGTCCACGAAAACAACTTTTCCGCTGCCGAAATGCGTTTCTACAACTCTATTGTCCAATCTAAACAATGTGCATTCTGTTTCTTTCGTCCAATATTTCACGTTGGGTAATAATTTCTTTGGATTGAGCTTTTCTCGTGTTGGAATTTCGCATTTGGCCTTCATCTCTTTAGTTGCTTTGAGAAGGAATGAGATCTGTGGTTGCTTCTTATCTGCAGCATGCATTGGAACGATAACAGGCCTCGTTTCATCATACGAAGCCCAAATTTGCATGAATTCTTCATTTACATCCATAGCAATGCGAGTTCCGTCTGTGAAACACGTTCCTGACGTTCCATCGAGCATTATATATGCTAAGTTTCCTTTCTTGTCAATAATATATGACTGTATCGCGTACGATGGCGCTTTGTCTGTTTTGACGTTTTTTGGTTCTTTTGGAATCTGTTTATCTGCGAGTTGAAGGAATGGGTGCTTCAGGAGCTCCCTTATATTCGGCCGCAAGCTTGGTTTCACTTGAAGAGCACTCTCTATGAAGTCTTTTGCAACGAAAGAAAGTTGCAAATTTGGTGGGAATCTAAATGCACCTGAAACAATCAATTTAGACATATCTTTCATATTACTTGCTTCAAAGGGCGGATGGCCCGTCAGTAGTTCGAACGTGCAGATGCCTATTGCCCAGATATCGACTTGGTATCCGTATTTCTGCAAACCAATCACTTCTGGGCCCATATACATTGGAGTTCCGGCGAAGACGAAATCTTTCTTCTTGTTGTCTTTTATGATTTCTGAGATGCCGAAATCGATTATTTTGACGTCTCCGTCGTCAGCAATCATAAAATTATCTAATTTTAGATCTCGATGAATTATATGATTTTCGTGACAGTATTTCACGCCTTGGCACACTGATTTGATGATTTTTGCAGCTTCTGCTTCAGTTAATGCGCCTTTTCTGTATAAGTAGTTTTTAACCGATCCTTTCACAAACAGCTCCATGAGGATGTATGTGTTGTTCTCATCTTTGAAGTGATCGAACGATTTTACGATGTTTTTGTGATCCATCTTTAATTGAATTTCAATTTCAGCGAAATGTTTAGCTTTAAAGTTCTCATTTTGGAGAGCTTCTTGAGGAACTACCTTCAACGCGAAGTCTTTATTATCGGATTGCCTTCGAACATGAAAAACTGAAGCAAATCCACCTTGACCAAGCTCAGAAACGAAGTCATAAACGTCCACTTCGCTATTTGAACGAACTCTCTGAAGATGCAGTGGAAGATTTAAATCCCTTTGCATCGATTTCGAAAAGTTGTTACAAATTTTTCCCGATCCCCCAATAATAAAAAATCAAGCCCCTATATTTTTTAAAAAAAATCATCTATTATTTAAATTAATCCATTGTCACTAACCAAGATACCTCTAAAATTTTTTTATTAATGACATCATTCGCTGACTTGCTGTACAAGAAAGTCGGGGATATAGAAATTCCAGAGTTCTTTAGAGTTACCATTGATATGATGCGATCTCTGGTGCAAAATCAACTTGAAATGACTCAAATTCAACAAATTTTTTTCGAATTGTGTGATAAACTGAAAGAAACTAGCTTTAATTTTGTATTGATTGCATTTCTCGTAGACTGTGCTTCATTTATACGTCCAAAATTCATTTTTGAATTTTCAAATCTTTTCAAAATGATTCATGAACGTCAAAACTTTGATTATACGCCTCGGAATTTAGATCTCAAGATTGCTCTCAACCGTTTAGGTTTTAAATTCGATGCAAATGGTTCTGAAAGAAAAGCATCTGATGTTATTAACATTTATCCACATGGAACAGTTTTTCACTTAGTTGCATGGGACAAAATTGAAGAACTGAAGGTTGAGGCAATGAAAGAATCCTTTGATGTCAATAAAAAGTATATTGAATTATCATTGATTGATGCTGCATGTAAATATGGATCAGAAAAATGTTTCGAATATCACAAATTGTTGGGAAGCAAAATTACTGAACAAACATTTGTTCATGCAGTTGAAGGAGGTAACAAAAACAATATTGTGTCATTATTTAATGATGGTCATACTATATCTGATGAAGATTTAGATATAGCAATTACATATCACCATAATGACGTTTTCAATTGTCTGCTTGAACAAAAAGGATCAATCGTAAGAATGAATGCGGGAAAGTGTTTTACTACTTAAATTTCGAAGCATTTTTATTTCTTACTAGAAATGTTAATGTAATTGATTTAGAATTAATATATGCTCATATATAACACAAGTTTATCTAACTCATTTTATTAGCATTATGATATGGAATCAATCATTGACATTTTATTATCATTATGTTATGAAATCAATCATTGACATTTGAATATTGTTACAATATGTTATCAATCATCCAAATTTGATTATCATTATGATATAAATGTCCATTATCATGCGGTTGAAATGAAGTCTCTCGAAATCGTTGAATATCTCGTAGAACAAGGAGCTGATGTGAACATTAAATTGATCAATCATTTGCTTTTGATCATCAATATGATATATAATGAATCATTCACATTTTATAATAATTATGATATGTAATCAATCATGCACGTTTTATTATCATTATGATATGGAATCAATCATTCGAATTTTGATATCCTTATAATATGGAATCAATCATCCAAATTTTGCCATCACTATGATATACAATCAGTCATTCATTTTTTATTATCATTATAATATATAATCAATCATTTACATTTTATCATAATTATGACATATTATCAATCATCCTACGCATTTCGAAAATGCTCGAAAATCACGCCTGTGATACACCTGATGGACGACACTGTATTTAAATAGGGGATGCATCCAATATTTAGGGGATGAAAATTATATACAGATATATCGATATACGCATGTGCAAAATGCTGTATCTATTCTAATTAATCAAATCTGAGCGTTTGAAAATTTAATTTAAAATTTATCTATCTCTAATAATGACTATAGTCAACTATATTTCAATTCATATTGCCCAAGCCTGTATAGAACATGGAACATTGAATCGAAATCTAGATGTTTCTGTAAAAATACATCAGAAATGCAAAAATGTGGGATTTTTGAGTGATTTTATGGTCTTCAGCAGTTTCTCTAAGTACAAGCAACGTATTCTAGTTAGTAAAATGCTGTCGAAAAATAATTATTATACCAATATGAATCTAATATACCTATATGTTTTTTGAGAAATTTACATTATTCAAAAACAGTACACTACAAATTTAATAGTTGTGCTACCTTTCACAATACGTTATTCATATTTTTGAAAACATTTGTACAATTGATATATCTTTCCCATATAGAAAAAAAACTAGGGATAAGACAATGATAATTAGTAGGGATATCGTTTTCCATATGATTAGCTACAGTAGCTATTTCACTTTTTCCAATACATGTGATACTAAACCTTTTGATTTTATAAGTTTCAAAGCTACTAACCCAGTATTATTTTGTCGTGTAAAATGATTTTTGTCGTGTAATAATTGTTATTTGTCGGATATAAAAAGTAGAGTCAGATTTTAAGAAATTGTTTCCTCGGTGCACAAAATATTGAGAAGATGACCGTTTAAAAACTCTTGGATGTATATTGAGCGCATCATCCTCAGTGGCTTCAAGAGCTACAGAGACCACACGATCGTCGATGGCTTCGATCCTTACTTCAATGCTATCACTGGATTGAACGGCAGTGGAAAATCCAACGTTTTGGATGCAATCTGCTTCGTCCTCGGCATGAGCAACATTTCGAATCTCAGAGCGGAGGGGCTTCAGGGACTTATATACAAATCCGGCCAATCTGGCATCTCAAAGGCTTCAGTCGAAATCGTTTTCAATAATGAGGACAAGTCTGCGAGCCCTGTCGGCTACCAGGAGTTCGACAAGATCACAGTCATGCGCCAGGTGACAGCCGGCTCTTCGTCGAAGTATTTCATCAATGATCACCCAGCCAACCAGACACGCGTCCAGAACCTCTTCCACTCTGTCCAGCTCAATGTCAACAACCCACACTTCCTCATCCAGCAAGGTTCCATCGAGAAGATCGTCAAGATGAAGCCCCCGGAGATTTTGAAATTAATCGAAGAAGCGGCAGGCATAAGCATGTTCCAGGTGAAGAAGGAAGATGCAGTTCGTACTTTAGAGAAGAAACAGCACCAATTGGACGAAATTACACGCATTATTGAGACTGAATTAGAACCAAATCTCGAAAAACTCCGCAAAGACAAAGATGAATACAACAAATGGGCATCATCGAAGACGGAAATAGATCGTGTGAGTAGATGGCTCGTTGCAAAGAAGTTCACAGACTGCGAAACAGCGATTAACGAAGGTGACGCAACAGTTGTCAGAGCAAGAGCAGAAGCAGACAAAGCAAAAGCTAATGAAGAACAGGCTGCTGTAGAACTCGCGCAAATTCGCCAGCAGATTAAAGATCTTCAAAATTCGCGCGATGGTGAAACAAAGAAGAAGATCAGCGAGCTCAACAAGAGAATGGAGGAGATACAGGAGAAAATTGATACATCATCAATGAACATGACTCACGAACTCGAAAACGTGAAGAGAATCAACAACAAAATCGAAAACTTATCCAAACAGATCAAAGACCAGAAGGAGGATCTCACAAAGAAGGAAGAAGAGAACTCTCAGACATCAACAAAGCATGAAAAACTCGAAAATGATGAAAAGGAAGCTTTAAACAAAGTTCAACAGCTCGAAAAGAGAATTACAGAAGTCAACATTGGCATTGCCAATGAGAACGATAGTGCAAGTTTATCAGAGAAGATAGAAAACGAAAAGAAGCGCCTTGCAGACTTCGATGTCAATCTCAACAGAATCAACAACAGCCAGCCACACCTTGATAGGCAGCTTCGCAGTTTAGCCAACCAACTCAGCGCATCTGAGAACGAGCGCCGCGAGCTTGAGAACAAGAAGGAGAAAGTTGAAGGAGAACTCAATGGTGTACGCGAACAGATTCAGCGTTTGAACTTTGATTCAGATAAAGAGCGTAATTTGTTAGCTGAAAGAGATAATCTTCAGCACAAATTGCAATCTCTTTCTGATGAACTTGATCAGCTCGAAAGACAGATTGTTGGCATTAACATTGATTTCGCAAACAAACCGGCTGATTTGAATGAAGACGGTATCTATGGTGTCGTTGCCAGATTGATGAAGATGAAGGATGGAAAGTATTCTCTCGCTGCTGAGCAAGCTGCTGGAGGTAGACTTTATTACATTGTTACAGATAACAAGGAGACATCCACACAGCTCATCAGACCCGGCGTTCTTCAGCGTAGATCAACAACAATTCCATTGAACGAAATCAGATACCACACTCCTGATGAGAAGAAAGTCAGACGCGCACAGCAGATTGATCCGTCTGCACACCCATTGGTTGATGACGTAGAGTACAAGAAGATGTTCGAACCAGCCATTAGGTACGTTTTCTCTGATATCATGGCCGTCGACACACTTCAGGGTGCGAGAAAGGTCACTTTCGACAAAAGTGTTGGACTCAAGAGTGTCACATTGGAAGGTGATATTGTCGATCCAGCAGGCACACTCACTGGTGGATCACGCCCACAGAACAGCGGCATCATTGAACGCATTGCTGCATTCACAGAAAAGGTCAATATGGAGAAAGACATCAAAATGAGACTTCATGAGATCAATGAAGAGCTCCGAAATCTTGAAGGCGATGCAAGAAGGTTCAGAGAATTAAGCCACCAAAAGGATATATTGGAGTACGAGCTCGATATCGCTATCAAGGCAATCAATAACTCAAGAGCTGCTGACATCAAGAGGCAGTACGACAATATCCAAAGTGAACTGGAAAAGAACGCCAAAGATAAAGGCGAGATAGCATCTCTTAAGGAGGAAACAAAGCGCAAGATAGAGACTTTAGTTATGGAGCACAGAGCCTGGGAAACAGAAAAGTCTTCACGCGTCGATCAACTCGAAAAACAGCTCAGAGAAGCCAGAAAGAATTATGAAGAAGCGACCAAGAGACGCTTCGAAGCGGACAATGACCTCGTCGCAGCAAAGGTAACAGTTCAGGAACTCAAAAGCCAGATCGAGCAAGCTGAAGCACAGTTGAATGATCTCAAGAGATCAAGTGAAAGAGCCGACAATGCTGCTAACTCAAACAAAGAAGAATTGGAGAAGGCACAGAGCGAAAAGGCTGAAACAGAAAAGGAATTAAAACAGCTCGATGAAACAATGCGTGCCACATCAAAGACATTAGATGAACTGAGAAAGAACGAAGATTCTACAGCTGTTGCAATGCAACAGGCAGCTTCAAAGCGCAAGAAAGCTGAGTCAACAATCGAATCCGCTGGAAGAGTAAAGTCCGAAAAGAAGGCCAAGATTGAGGCCCTCATCAAGGATAACAAGTGGATCGAACAAGAGAAGCGTTTCTTCGGTGTTGCGCACACAGATTTCGATTTCAGCTTATATGAGCGTAAGGAAGCTAAAGATAAACTCAGAAAGATGATCGAAGAACAGAAAGAACTCGAAACACGTGTCAACAAGCGTGTTATGTCTCAGTTCGACAGAGCTGAACACGAACTCACAAAGCTCAGAGAGAAGAAAACTATTGTCGAGGAAGAGAAAGTCAAGATTCTCGATGTCATCAAAGAGCTCGAACAGAAGAAAGAAGAAGCACTCACAACCGCTCTCAAGAAGGTTAATGGCGATCTTTCGGATATCGTTTCACATCTCCTCTTCGGTGCCACAGCCACACTCGAAGATGAAACAGATCACGGCGTCCGTGGGTTCGATTTCGTAGTCAGATTAAATGGTCTCCAGAAAGGCCTTCAAGAACTTTCCGGCGGTCAGCGCGCTCTTATCGCCCTCGGTTTAGTTCTCGCCCTTCTGAAGTTCAACCCCGCACCCATCTACATCTTAGACGAAGTCGACGCTGCTCTCGATCTCTCCAGAACACAAGACATCGGAAGGCTCCTTAAAGCCCAATTCCGCGCCTCCCAATTCATTGTCGTTTCACACAAGGAAGGCCTCTATAAATACGCCAATGTTCTCTTCAGAACATCATTCAACGGCACCACATGCATCACGAGGACCGTGCAGCACCATGATTAAAAATTGTTGTATTTTTTTAAATAAAATTTCGCATTTTTCTTCGGAGTGAAATGTCAAAAACGATTATTTTTCGCACAATATTTGAGAGTGTCTGTCTGATCACAAACCTAATGTCAGCTGCCAGGACAGCCACTCAGGAGTACCTCCAGAAGACACACGCCAACGAGTACATCGAGGAGGCCATGAACGAGCTCCTCAAGACGAAACCAGAGGATACATTCGGCGTCCTCTCATCCCTCCTCAGGAAGCATGCTCTCCCACCGACAGTCCACCACCTCGTCGGCCGCGAAGTCCTCGACTCACGCGGAAACCCAACAGTCGAAGTCGACGTCTACGCAAACTATCTCGGCCACGTTCAGTTCGCCGCTAACTCCTCCGCTCCTTCCGGTGCTTCAACAGGCTCCGGTGAAGCTGTCGAGCTCCGCGACAAGGATCCAAAGCGCTACGGTGGAAAGGGAACACTCACAGCCGCAAACAACGTCACAACAAAGATCTCACCAGCTCTCGAGGGAATGCCACTCGCTGACCTCAAGGCACTCGACAAGAAGATCTGCGATACAGACGGAACAGAGCTTAAGCAAAATCTTGGTGGTAATGCTTGCACAGCTGCATCTTTCGCTCTCGCTACAGCCGCCGCTGAGTTGAACGAGGAGCCATTGTTCATGTACCTCGCTCGCAACTTCTGGGGCGCTGAGAACGTTCCAAAGAAGTTCACACTCCCATCACCATTCTTCAACATCCTCAATGGTGGAAAGCACGCTGGTGGCAATCTTAAGCTCCAGGAGTTCATGGTTTCTCCAACACGCGATGTCCCGTTCCCAGACCAGCTCCGTATGGTAGCTGAGGTCTACCAGAAGCTCGGCGCACTCCTCACTCAGAAGTACGGAGTTTCCGCTAAGAACCTCGGTGATGAGGGAGGTTTCGCCCCACCACTCAACACACCAGAAGAAGCCGTCCAGACAATCGAAGAGGCCATCGTTCAGTGCGGATTCAAGCCAGGCGTTGACATCTTCCTCGGCCTTGATGCTGCCTCCTCCGAGTTCTACAACGCTGAGACAGGCAAGTACGAAGTCGAAGTCGGCATGTTCAAGACAGGCGACGAGATGATCCAGTACTGGAAGGACCTCGTTGCTCGCCACCCATCCATCGTCTCCATCGAAGATGGTCTTGATGAGAAGGATTATGCTCACTGGGTTAAGCTCAACGAGGAGCTCGGTGGCAAGATCCAGCTTGTCGGTGATGATCTCTACACAACAAATCCAAAGACAATCAGGAAGGGTCTCGAGAGCAAGTGGTGCAATGCTCTCCTTCTCAAAGTCAACCAGATCGGCACAATCTCCGAGGGTATGGAAGCTGCCAAGCTCATCCTCGATGCAAAGCAGCGCGTCATGGTTTCCCACCGTTCTGGCGAAACATGCAACTCCGTCATCGCTGACCTCGCTGTCGCCATCGGCGCCCAGTCCATCAAGACCGGCTCCACAGCTCGTGGAGAACGTATCCAGAAGTACACACGCCTTCTCCAGATCTACGAGTACTTGAAGGAGCACGATATGCTTGCCTAAAAATATTTTTTTTCTAAACTAAATTTTAAAATATGGGACTGACCCCATTTTGATGAGTGTCTCACCCCGTCAAGTATAAGTTGCGCCAGAAGGGGCAAATACCGAGCCAACAGAGTGTGCAAACCCTAGAGAAGGTGTTTGACAGGAAATAGAGCAATATTTCCATTTTATATATGGTTATATTCAAATAATTTTATAAAATCTCTAATTCAGACGAAGTTATTCATTGCATGCATTACGCATAACATATGGATCTGTAAAAATGATCAAGGAACCTTTAAAAAGAACAAAATACCTTACAAAAAAGTTATTGTTGTGTTTGGCTTCATAACTGTTAGAAAATCATATCTTTACTTGACATGCATGATGTTTTCAGTTTGCCTGTTCAATTTCTCAATGAAAAAAAAATAATACAATATTTTACTTAGAAATAATATGATATATTCATTCAATAGCTCCAATTTTGCGAGCATGTATTTATGCAAATCTACCCTATTGCAGGCAAAGTCCAATCATAAGTTTGTTTCGGTGACTGATGCAAATTTTCATCTCCATTTATTAATCGCCGTATCAACGAGTTGCAAATACAACACACGGGCTTTGAAAAATATTGCTATGCCAAAACATGTTCAAATCAGGCATAATTAATAATCAAATTTTGAATCGATCGATTTCATGATGATCACACCTGATTTATAACTTACATATTCTTGTTTCGTTTTTCAAAAACTTATTTTACTTGCCTATCATGAATTCGTCGAAATCACGAACGTGCTGACTCGAATTCATGATATTTTTTTAACATATTAGTATCAAACACTTCCTCATACCAGAGTATAGCTGTCATTCTAGTTTGCAAATTTTGGCACACTCCTAAGGTACTAAAAAACTAATTGTTTCAAAATATGTGACTGCACTTTTTTTATTTTTTGAATGAAACTCATAGAATTTTTCTATGAGCTCTCTCAATTTTTTCTCAGTTCCATATTTAAATATAAAAAACGTGACATCTTTTCATATGGAGTTTTGCTATGCTGCAGTCCTCAGGAAAGACATCCCTCTGGTGCAGCACTGCCCGCAGGAGGGGAACTTCGACCTCTTCTTCCAGCGGTACGTAGACAAGCACAAACTCGAGAACGGGAAGACGATCTTGATTCTCGAAAATTTCCTGTGGGGAATCCTCCAGGAGGAAGAGGGCCTCATTTACATATGCGTCCTCAAAGGCACAAATGACGACAAAACGGTAGAAAAGGCAGTTGAAGATATCAAAAGCAGATTTATTCGCGCGCACGGCAACGATTGGAGGAAATCCGCGCCGTTTGGGCTCCAGACGAGCTTCGAACCTCAGCTAATTTTAGTGAAACAGTCGCTTTTGTCGTTTACTGGAACTTTAACTCCACCGTCTCAAATTGGAGACTTGGATGATGATTCAACGGGTTCACCACTCCTCGCTGATGATGATACGCAGTCTGATTTTGACAGCAACATAACAGATGTCAGTCTTATCATCAAAACACCGCCTGCGTTAAATAAGAGGTTCGAAATCAAATCAGCTTGCGTTTGGATTCTTATTTTCTTCATTTGTGCTGTTCTAATTTATACAACCCTCGCTCTAATTTGCGGAGGTCTTGATCTATCTCCAAGATGTTTATAAATTCACCATAATATTAGTTTTAAAGCGGATCTCATTCTTTGTATTTTATACTTTCGATATAAATTTTAATATTAAAAATTGACATATGATATAAAGGCAATGAGGAATATAACAATTAAAAAAACTTTGAAGGATATCTTTTGCTGAACTCATATGGCATTCTTTTTCCTTTGATATTGATATCACCAAAATATGAAGAGTTATAGTGCTAATTCTATAGAAGAATATTGATTCCGTTGCCAATGGATTGATGAATGAATATTTAAACAAATTGGAAATCACAACAAGAAACACGGAGATTTCGATGAGAATGATGAAAAACTTTTTCGATGCTTTGGGGCATTCCATGCAGTTTCATTAGAAAATCAGAAGATGTGAAGACTTCGATGTATGAAGTGACATTGAACGAATGAAGACTTCAATGTATGAAGTGACATTGAAAGAATAGAATAGCTTGCAACTTATATATTTATGCCTTTCAAAGTTGTTTCTAAATTCCAACAGAAGGTATTGTCGACTGGTTTTAAAACTGATATTTTTGTCATGTAAAATTATATTTGTCATGCAAAGTTAGGGAGTCAAAGTTTGGTGGGAAAAGTGACCTTCAGAATTTTGCAACCCGAAGAACGTTCGAAACTTCGTTGGAAATATTACGCCAACAACATTTCGAGGATCCTCGATCCCGACATGAAGATCACTGAGCCACAGCAACTGATTGATCCCTCCGAAGGCTTAATTAAGTGCTATTTGCAGTGGACTCATCCTTATTTTGCGCGTAGATTGTTAGAATTTTCATGCATAAGCAGGGAACATTCAATGGTCGGCGCAGCTTTGCTGACTATTATCCATTCAAGGCTTCCAACAGTCACATATAACGTAATGAAATACGTAGCTTTTGAATACAACAATGCGATAAGAAAAGATAATTACGATGCAGTAAAATACACAGCAATGTTCTTTTCTTCGTGTTATAGGTTTAATATTATATCAGCGAATTTAATGTATTCAATTTTTCTTAATATACTAGGTTACAAGAACAAGTACATGCAGGTAGTTCTAGATTTGATCCGTTTGTGCGGTCCCGCATTAGATCAAGAAATGCCCGGTGAATTTACGAATCTTTTCACCGAAATCGTGAGGATGGCAAGCAGCAGGTACGATGATGATATCCAGAGAATCACACGATGGAGATCTCAAGATTATGCAGGAACAGTTTTTAGCAAAGAATATCACGCTTATTCAAGGACTCCTTATAGATTGTCTGTTTTAGAAGAATACGGAGACCCCCTTAACGACTTCTTGATTGAAGAA
Organism: Trichomonas tenax; assembly: GCA_023091735.1. Lineage (NCBI taxonomy): Eukaryota > Parabasalia > Trichomonadida > Trichomonadidae > Trichomonas > Trichomonas tenax. The sequence continues at coordinate 38,198 of JALKBU010000444.1, forward strand.
ATAACAGAAGATCCGACACACAAAATACACAAAGGATATAATTTCGAAGAATTCGACAAAGTTTATGAAGTTTATACAGATCAAATTCGTGAATTTGTTGGCGAAGATATTGAAGATGTTCCAGAATTACGAGCTTCGCAGCCGGCACAACAGGTAACGAAAAATGAGGAAGAGCAAGTTGAAAATCAAGAAGGAGAAGAAGAAACTCAACAACAAGCTGAAGAAGTTTATGAAGAAGTTGATGAACCAGAAGAAGATAATTCAACACAGATCGCAATCGAAGAAAACAAACTTAAACAAGCAAATCTTGAATTCCAGAAGACAATTTATCTCACCGTTACATCAACAGCAACTGCGTCTGAAGCTGCTCACAAGCTTGTCAAAATATTGATCGAAGATGATAAAGTAATGACACGTTCTAAAAACAGAGAGAAGAAAGCACTCACAGAACCTCACAAACGCATCCTTGTTGAAACATTGATTGAGTACATCGGACACAACCAAGCATACGACCGTAACCTTGCACACATCGTTAGATTGCTGATAAACGCACGCGTAGACACACGAAAATTAGTTGAGGAAAACTTTAGAAGAATCTATGCTAATCTTGCAAGTTACAAATCAACACAGATCATCAACATCGCAGGTATGTTTGCTTATCTTTTAGCCACAGAATCGATCAGCTGGCAAGTTTTATCCATCATCAGATTATCCCCAGAAGACACCAACACGGAACAGCGCCAGTTCATCCGCTATTTGATGGAGAGACTTGCAGAAGGTCCAGCCGAGACAACATCAAAGTCATGGCTGATCAAGAAGCTCAAAGAACCAGAGGTAGAAGCAGCAATGAGCGGAATTTTCCTCACTGATACACATGAGCACGCTGAGATTGTTTCACAGTTCTTCAGTGCAATCAATCTTGATTTCCTCGCAGAAGGTGTCAATGCAAAGATCGCAATGATGAGTGCTCAGCCACAGACTTCCATTGAGTTGCCAAATGAATACAGAGAATCATCAAATGATGAGGATAATGCGAATCCTGCTCAAGAAGAGGAGAGACTCAGAAAAATACTGTTAATACAGAAGAAGAAACAATCAAATGCACCACAGAATGATGTTGTTACAGTTACAAACGAGAAGAGCTCCGATTATTCAGAATCTGGCTCTGAGGATGAGGCTGCAGATAGAAGAAAGAAACACAGAAATAATCGCCATCATAAGCATCATCATAGCCACCATCACCATAATCATCACCACCGACACCACTCAAAGTCAGGTAGTTTTTGTATTTTGTAAGATGAATAAATTTTGCTTTATTTGTTATACAGATATTCTCACAGTATTTATCTCAATGCACATGAGATTTATATCTGTGTATATTGATCAAAGAATCAAATTATTTATAATGATTCATGCAAATTTGGGAAAATTTTTCCTTCTGCGGTGTAGTCCCGCGACCTTCATAACTTTTTATCTGATCAATATTTTTTCGATTTGAAAGTACTTTCATGTACATATTGATAGTTGTCTATCCAGTGGTATAAGT